>BLSH010237228.1:276987-288433 GCA_018402905.1 Glandirana rugosa | reverse complement strand
GTCCCGATAATTTAGCAGACGGATCACCATAGTGCGGGGAGGGCTGCCTTCTGGGAACGGCCTGCCAGGAACTCTATGAGCTCTTTCCAGCACAAAACATTGTGACAAGCAATCCTTACCGAACTCCTGTATAAACCAGCACTCTAGGAATGACACTGGGTCAGAACCCTCCACCCGCTCAGGCAATCCCACAAGGCGCAAATTGTTCCTTCTCAGACGATTTTCCAAATCGTCAGCCTTGTCTTCCAGGGACTTGATTTTAGCGCCATGCGTTTTAACTGCAGGCAGGAGGGGGTTAACATTATCCTCCAAATCACTGATGCGCCTTTCAGTCTCTGAGACCCTGTCCCGAATCTTATGCATGTCCTGGCGCATAATAGTAATGTCTAATTTCAGCTCCGCTACCTTCCCCATCAGGTCACAGTGATTTACCTTAACAGTTTTTAGTACATCCATCAGGGTAGGTTCTTCCTCCATGTCCTCTTCGCTGGGAGAAGTCTGTGACAGCAACTCCTGCGGAGCCCCAGCTCCCAGGGAGGGAGGCAGAGAAGGGGGGAGTTCAGGGTCTTCTCCAAACAGCTCCAGCGTGGATGTCAAGGAGGGGAGCAGGGCGGTGGAGCGGCGGCCATCTTGGCCCCCAAGGCCTGAACGAGTGGTGATATTCATTGCGGCTGGAGGCTGCTTCTTTCTCCTCTTTCCCATCAACTATCGCCTCACAGAGCAGGGGGAAGCCGTACAGCAACCAGGTAGAGGTGGATTGAGGCTTCACAGGGTACAGGCACGCAGGATTGCAAAGGATTATGCAGAGGAGATCTGGAGCTGCTGAAAAACACTTCCGATCACATGCTGCTTCAGGCCACGCCCCTCGCCGGCTTGCACTTTAATGCTGCCGGTATGATAATACAGGTAGGGCCACCATCAGAGGGGGACAGCCCATACATATGTGGGGGTCTGGGAGTTCAGAAAGGCCCAGGCAGTGGACCCCAACCAATGAGTTTTTGTGCAGGCAGCCGGTATTCTGCAACTGTGTGGGGGAGGGGGGGGAACGAGTTTAGTCGGGCCTAGGGCAGCACAAAACCTAAATACACCACTGCTGGCAGGTCCTATCCAAAGCCAGGCAGAAGTAAAGTATAGGTGAACAAAGGGACACATGTCATTTTTTTATGGGTAAGTTTGCATGGCTTTAATAATAAAATATGAGTGAAAAGACTAATTTTCTGATTTGCCAGAATAAATGTGTATTTAGATTTGTCCAGCTCGCAGAGAAACACGGTTAGGCTGGCCATACCTGGTTTGAATCTCAGCCTCAGCAGGAACCGGCCGATATTCAGGACAGACTGAATGTACCAAGCTGATTGATCAATCAACTTGGGTACAACCAACCTGCCGGATTTGCTATAGCCACTAGCGATAATCATTGTCTTCTCCTGGCAGGGATGGCTTCCTCCGCCCTAGGAGAGGACAATGGCCTGGCAGGAGGGATTCCCCTGTCAACATTGTCTGTGTTGATTGTGGAATCGTGAATTTCTTTCCTGCAGCCTGTTGCAGGAAATAAATTAGCTCCATGTATAGTCTACTTTACTGTTAAAAAGATACCGTCCATCAAGTTCAGACATTTACATACAATTCATGGAGAACAATTGCCTAGATTTTTGAATTGCATGATTATTGTCAGATCAGAGAGATCTCCATATGCTAATATTTAACCACTCCAGGTCCGCGCTATTGCCGAAATACGGCTCCAGCACGGACCTGAAATGCCCGGACGACGTCCATGGACGTCGTCCACTGCGCATGCTCCCGGGCGCCCCCTGGCGGCAGCGGCGGCGCGCGCGGAGCGTGCCCGTGGGTCGGGCGGACTCGATGTCCGCCCGAGACCCGCGATCACTTTCAGGAGCCTCAGAACGGGGAACCGCCGTTGTAAACACGGCGGTTCCCTGTTCTGTGACAGGGGACATAGCAGATCTACTGATCCCTGTCACTGGGATCAGTTAGATCTGTTATCTCCCGGCCAGCCCTGCCCCCCCACAGTTAGAACACACCCAGGGAACATATTTTACCCCTTCACTGCCCCCTGCAGGTTAACCCCTTCGCTGCCAATGACATTTATACAGTAATCAGTGGACATTTAAATTTCTGATCGCTGAATAAATGTCATTGGTCCCAAAAATGTGTAAAAAATGTCCGACATTTCCGCCCCAATATCGCAGTCCCGATAAAAATCGCAGATCGTCGCCATTACTAGTAAAAAAAAATAAAAAATAAAAACGCCATAAATCAATTCCCAGTTTGTAGACGCGATAACTTTTGCGCAAACCAATCAATATACGCCGATTGCGATTTTTTTTTTACTAAAAATATGTAGAAGAATATATATCGGCCAAAACTGATGAATAATTTTTTTAATGGATTTGTACTTTAGCAAAAAGTAAAAAATATTGTTCTTTTTTGCAAAATTGTCGCTCATTTTTTGTTTATAGCGGCGATCAGAAATGACGCAGAGGGGATCAAATACCACCAAAAGAAAGCTCTATTTGTGGGGAAAAAAGGACGCAAATTTTATTTGGGTACAACGTCGCACGACCGCGCAATTGTCATTCAAAATGCGACAGCGCTGAAAGCCAAAAATTGGTCTGGGCAGGAGGGGGGTTTAAGTGCCCGGTAAGGAAGGGGTTAAAGCGGAGTTCCACTTCCGCTTTAAGGACTCCTTGCCCCCTTACATGCAACACTGCTTTAAGCCACTCAAAACTGTATGACCCGGCTTACCTTACTGCAATGTGCTTGCACTTCAACACTTTGCTATGCTAGAAACATTTAAGGCCAATTAAGGTTCACTTACGTTTGAGGAAAGAGACTGTCAGTTTGGGATTGATATTGGGTCAAATGAAGCTGAGGCCTTTGTGCCGATTGCCTCTCTATTTGCTCTTAGACATTTATGTACGATTGCCTATTTTGTTTGAATAAGATGCATTCTTACATCACCTTGGCATAGTATCACATTTTTAATGAGGAGACATTTTTCCTACAAAATAATAGATGATGTTTTGATGGGCCAGATCTTGCTTGTTTGATATTTATGGTTAACCCCTCCTATAGTGATCTGCACTTATAATATAACTATTTTCCCTCTAGGGCAGTGGTTCTCAACTCCAACAGGCCAGGTTTGCAGGATAACTGAAATGCATCACAGGTGATATAATTTTCTGCTCAGTGATTGCAGTATTCTAGTCTGCTTTTCCCTAGGTAATACTTAAAATCTGGCCTGTTAGTAGGACCGGAGTTGAGAACCACTGCTCTAGGGGCTGTAATGATTTAGCAGCTGGCACAATGGGGATCCTTGCTCAACAGCTACTGAAATCTAACCAATTATAAGGTAAGCCCCTGAAAGATTCTACCGATAGAAAAGAACAGTAAGGCTACTTTCACACTGAGCGGCAGCCGAGGTCGCGGTAAAACCCCCTTTTAGTGGAGTTTTATCAGCGATAGGGCTCCGCTATGCGGGCGGGAGCGCCGTGCTTTTAACCCCCCCCCCCACAAGGGGTTAAAAGTACCGGTGCTCAGCGCTACTGAGGCGGCGTGCAGCCGCTTCGGAAGCACTTGCCATTCATTTCAATGGCAGGGGCGGTAGAGGAACGGTATATACACCGCTCCCCTCACCGCCCCAAAGATGCTGCTTGCAGGACTTTTTGTAACGTCCTGAAAGCATTCAGGGCTTTCACATTGGGGTGGATTGGGGGGGATTTTTGAGGAGCTTTACAGATGCTATTTAGCTAAATAGCGCCTGTAAACCGCTTCAGTGTGAAAGCAGCCTTAAGGCTGGGTTCACACATGTGCGGTGTGTATTAAAGTGATTGTAAAGTCTTGTTTTTTTTCCTATAAAAATAACAAACATGTTATACTTACCTCCTCTGTGCAGTGGATTTGCACGGAGCAGCCCGGATCCTCCTCTTCTTGGGCCCCTCTTCTGTGCTCCTGGCTCCCCCCTCCTGTTTAGTGCCCCCACAGCAAGCAGCTTGCTATGGGGGCACCCGAGTCACAGCTCTCTGTGTCCATTCAGATACAGAGCCCTGACCTGGCCCCGTCCCCTCTCTCTCCTGATTGGCTAGCTGACTTTGTTTGGCAGCAGCGACAGCCAATGGCGCCACTGCTTTATCTCAGATAATCAGGGAGGGAGAATCTCGGATGGCTGAGAATGCATTAAGATAGAAAAAAACCTTCTGCCTTTACAACCCCTTTAAAGCTCAGTTTTCACAGCTAATTGACAAGGTATTTGTTCAGCGTACGTTTCAGGATCAGGTCAGGTTTGCATCAGGATCAGGTCAGGATTTTATCCTGTTCACAACTGAATGACATGTGCGATTCAGAAGCGTTCCCATAGAAGTCAATGGACCTGAATTCGCAACTGAGCTGGACCGCACTGCTCAGAAAACTGAGGCTGGGTTCACACCTATACGAACTGGATGCGGCTTACACCACATCTAATTCACATGACACTTGAAAACACATTGTTTTCAATGTGTCAGGTTCACATAGGTGCGGTGCATTCGCACTCCGCATTGCACAGAAAACGTGTGCGTTTTCCAGCCTATTAAGTTCAATGGGAACGCATCTAACACGGAGATGTGTTCCGCACTGAATGGGGATCTTTCGCCCTGCTCGCGACCCCTCCCTCCCCCCGCAACTACTGTGCTGTGAGAACGGACAGGAGTCGCCGAATCGCCAATGGTGTGAATCCAGCCTCACTCTTTTTCAATTCGCCCTGAATCCGCACTCCGGCTGCACCGGATATATGTGAACAGGCACAATAAAAAGAAATGTTCTTTCTCATGTCATGCGAATTGGATGCCATTCAAGACGCATCCAATTCGTATATGTGTGAGCCTAGCCTAAGGGTATGTTCACAGCAGCCGCTGCGTTACAAACTTTATTGAGACATAGACATCTAATAAAGTTCAGTTGCCGGCAGGGGCATTGCTAGGTCTCCAAAAGATCTGGGGCTAAAGCCCATAGCAGTGAAGTAAAGAAAGTCATATGCTTGAGTATATATATATGTATAAATATAAATATTGTTACATATCTGAGTGCGGATCCCCCTTACATTAGGGTTCCAAGAGAGCCGCCCACTTACATCAGGGTCCCCAGAGATCCTCCGCTTTGAATGCTGGGCAAGGAAGGAGTCGTGGCTGTGATGTCACTGGTTGCTAGACACTAGGCAACTCTAGCAACCAGTGACCAGGAGTAGAGTCAGGTGTAGGTGAGGGCGGCGCCAGAACCAGGGCTACAGCGGCTCAGTCTGCCCCTGCATCCTGCATTCCAGACTGGGACATACCTGCTAATTGCAGAACTGCACCCACCCGGTAAGAGACTCAGGGCTATGGGCCCCAGACTCGGGGCTATAGCCCCAATAGCCACCCCCTAGCAACGCCCCTGGTTGCCGGCCACGTGCTGTGAGGCAGCGGATTGCCTTGCGCTGCGATGCACTGGAAAAAAAGTTCTGCGCCCAGTACTCCAGTACTTTTTTTTTAGCACACACAACCCGCACACCACTGCAATGCAGTAGTGTGAATCAGGCAGATAAGGAGATGAGGCATTTTACCTTATACCAGTGGGACTGCACTGGAATAGCCACCCAATGCAGGCCTGCCATAGTGAATGTCCTGAACAGTTAAGCTGCAAACATAAGTTCCACAATTTACATGATCGATAAATATATATGTATAGATAAAACTATAGAACCAGTTTTAAATAAAGATTATGATGAATATACCGTGCAGGATACTTATTGGCATCTTTGCCACTGTTTATACTAATACAAGTAAAAAGTATTATGCAATTAAAAGCCTGAATTTTTCATAATCTGTCGTTTTTTGTTTATTTTTATAAATAGTGCAATACTTTAATGATAGTGAGATTTTGCAAAAATCTGCGTTGAACTGATGCAAATTGAAGAAGTGCCTCTAAGGACTTTTTTTTTTTTTGATCAAAAAAGAAGTTTACTGTACAAAACGGTACAAATAACAAAAGAAAGGAAATGCATCCATTTTGTAGATACTGTATACATCATTAGGCAAACATATTATTATGGTACAGAGCAGAAAATATCTGATACTGTAATACAATAAGCAAATTCTTTCAATTTCGATTAGTACCATACACTCGTAGTATATCAGATTGAAAAGGATGTCAATTTATAACTAATACCATAGTGTTACGGCATATTGGGAAGAAAAAGAAAAAGAAAACTAGATCTCTCAGAATTCAATAAGCCCCTACCCTCTAAACCTGGGGGCCAACAAGGATAGAGCTACTCTGCAGTACTAGGCTCTCTATACTGAGCCAATGCCCATATATAACTTGGTGAATGCCATTACTATATTCTCCAAAGAGCGGATGATGGAGGCATGTAAACTGACCATGGTGTCAGGGTGACTCAGCAGCCATGAAAAACTGTGGTCAGTTTACAAAGGGAAGGGCAGAACCAGACAGGATCAGCCAGGTGTTTCACGTGCACAAGCACTGTGCTCTTTTTTGTGTTAGGTGAGGCAAATTTAGTCAGGCCTGGCCGGCCTGATTGGTTTGATTCTGGGCAGGAAGTGGCTGGGGACTTACAGGTGGTAACACCTCTTGGTTACCTCCCCTTTGCCTTTAGAGGGTTCTAGAAGGAAGGGTGGGGAAGAGAGGTGGAGCTGCCTGGAGTGTTTGGGGAACCCTGACCAATCCCCAACTCTGGATTGGCAGGGTGCAGGCTTTCTCAAATACCTGGGGGTCAGCTCAGCTGGGGAGGAGAGTTCGGGTGGAAGAGATGGAGATGGAGTACTAAGGCTGTCAGGGCCTTGAGGGAGCCCCCAATCTTGGGGGGGGGGGGGGCTGACTTCGGCCTTGAGCTAGGGTGCTTCCAGGAGGATAGTGGAGATCCTGGAACGGAGACACAAGGGAGAGAGGAAGTGGAGGACAGCGGGAGAGAGTACTGCCAGGAAGATCTCCAGGAGAGGAACTACAAGTGGTTGTCAGGTGTCGGTGAGTAATACACACCCTGGGAAGCTGGAAGAGGCACACCGGAACGGATTGGGATGAGAGACAGTCTGAGAGGGGTGCAAGAACCAGTTGGGACTGTGGTGCCACTGGGCAGTGGAGTTGGGTCATCGCAGCCCGGAGGGCTGGTAGGACCTGAAGATGATGGACTGGGAGCAGTAGTCCACCAAGGCTAGCTAACACACTACTTTTGCTGCACTAAGGGGGCTGGCGGTCTCTGCCTGTAATGGGCAGTTCACTGAGGCTGTGCTAAACTGAGAACAGGCCTCACCATGTGCTAGCTAGGCCAGAAGCAAGTATTGTGCTGGAGGAAGAAGAGTAGATTGAGAAGCAAGCGTTGTGCTTGAGGAAGAGGAGAAGTGTATATACCGGAGTGTAGGCAGCCCATAATTACCCTATACCCATCCAAGTTAAATCCCCTAATAAAATAATAATAATAAAAAAAACCAAACACAAGTACCGGCCTGTTCTTCCTGACTCTGGATGCAAGGACATGTGTGATTGAGGGTAGAGTGACAGGTGAACCACAACTTCCAGCGACCCCTACGGGGGTATGGCTACACTAATATCCATGGATCTTCCCTGCTCCCATATATTAGACTTCGATATATTAATCCTCGTTTCTCTGTAGTGGAAATAACAATTAAAGTACATTTTCCACACCAATCTGTCTATGCTCATACTTGCAAAAATCACAACTAGCCTGCTCTTCTGCAGACCTTTATCTGTCATTTAAAAGCATATTCCATTAAAAGTGTGTGAGCAAGGTGCAGTTTGGTGTGTGTGTGTGTGTGGGGGGGGGGGGGGGTGTAGTAAACACAGTCCAATAGCAATATATTGTACAAAGAACCAACACAGTACAACTAGGCCCAGTGGGTAGACACAACCATCCAGAGCTACCTACAAACTCTAACAGTGGTCTGTAGGGAGCAGAACGTGGCCTGGCTGGTCCACACCCAAAGGGGAGGCTTCCTGTAGTGCGGTAGGTATAGTCCTTGCACTGTCCCTACTCCTCCGGAAGCTTTCCCTTCCTTTAAGTACTGTCTCTGCCAGACAGGGAACCTGTCCTTACGCTAGCCACTTGCAAAAAGTGTGCCAAACCCAGGAGCCAAAGTCATAAATAGAAGCTGCCTGACCCAAGATGGCCACTGAAGTCATGTAGGGCACCAGCGTCCAATCAAACAGCTGTCTTCTCATGATCACAGGAAGTCATAGAGGAGCCACGTTCCTCATAACTTCCTTCCCCTTCTGCGCTACTGCTTGAGTCGAGTGCCACCTGCAGTGTGGAGTACAGACTGCACCTGCCTACAAGTGTTTTTTTTTACAAATGTGCCTACAAGTGTTTTTAGTGTAATGGTTAGAGGTGCTACCACAGATATATTTAGGCATGGGTTTAAGGCCTCATGCACATTTTATCTAATTGGAATATTCTTGGCCAATGCATGGCAAACATTGAAATGATATACAGTATGTAGGATAACAGAGCGGTATAGGTAAGAGGGTTCAGCATGTACCGAAAAATTTTGTATATAATACAACAACTTAAAAATAATCAGCTTTTCATTAAGGATCACGTTTTGTAATAACACAAATAAAGTATAAGGGCCAGTTCATACCATAGAAACACAGTCTGGATGCGTTCCAGATGCTTTTTTGCATGCGTGTTTTTGATGTGTATTTGGTGCGTTTTTTTCACCCTTTTTTTTCTTAACCTTAACCGCTTCCATCACATCGAACACAAAGGAAACACCGCTCTGAACTGTGAAGCCCAAATGTGGCAACGGCACACCCACTCCAGGTACTCTGGCTCAGGATGTCCTTCCTACATCCATAAACGATAGCTCAAACATAAGGACAGAAGATTCGGCACCTCTGGAAATTCCATCTGTAATCTTTATTTCAGTATGACCATGTTAAAATAATGGCTAACGCGTTTCAGCAGAAGCCTTGTTCACAGCCAACTTAAAGCGGAGTTCCACCCAAAAATGGAACTTCCGCTTTAAGCACTCCTCGCCCCCTTACATGCCACATTTGGCATGTCATTTTTTTTGGGGGGGAGTGTGTCCCCAGGTTTCAGAGGGACTTCCTGTCCCTCTTCCACCTTCCGCATCTGGGCCGCCTAGGCGACTCCTACTCTCCTCCTAGGCGGCCCCTCCCTCCTGGCAATCTTCTGGGACACGTCACAGGTCCCAGAAGATTGCCTAGCCACTGGCAACGCGCAGCGCGACTCGCGCATGCGCCGTGCGTGCCCGGCCGTGAAGCCACGGCCGGTGCCCACACCTGCAATGCCGGCGCCGCAGGGAGGAGGGGGGAGACGAGCAAGGCTTCGGGAGCAGCCGTCGCTGGACCGGGAGACAGGTAAGTTACTGTTTATTAAAAGTCAGCAGCTACACTTTTTGTAGCTGCTGACTTTTAATAAACAAAAAAAGCATGGAACTCCGCTTTAACCTTTACCTTTACTTAACTGATTTCATAACGGGTGAGGCATTCCGCTCCTACATGTAAAAATCATAATTTTTTGCTAGAAAATTACTCAGAACCCCCAAACATATATTTTGTTAGCAGAGACCCTTAGGGAATAAAATGACGGTCATTGCATTTTTTATGTCACGCGGTATTTGCTCAGAAATTTTTCAAACACAATTTTTTTTTGGAAAGAAAAAACATTTTCATGAATTAAAAAAAAAAACAGTAACGTTTGCCCATTTTTTTTGTATAATGTGAAAGATGATGTTACGCTGATTAAATAGATACCTAACATGTCATAGAGATGATCGGGGACCATCTGGTCCATGGTAAGCTTCTAAGCTTCCGGCGGATGTCTTCTCCAGCTCGCCAATCACACGGGCGAGCCGATGGAAGCACCCCCCCCACCTCCTGTAAAAGCAATTAAGCAGCTGAACTGCCGCTATGATTATTTTTATGGTATGGGGAATTGCCACAGAAAAAAAAGATATCTGAATGACGCCTGTAGCTGCAGGCATCATTCAGATATCTCCACTGAAAGCCCAGGAGGTCATATGAGGTTTAACGATATGGAAGTGGCTTTAAAGACATGTGTGTTCCAGTGCGTTTTTGGTGCATTTAGGTGCGTTTTACTGCACTCCAGTACAGAAAAAATGCAGCATTTTCTACTTTTTTTTTCTGGAACTGGAATGCATTGGAACTGACCTCCCTGGTGTGATCTATGCCATTGGAAACCATATAACCTACTTTCCATTCGTTTTTGATGCAGAAATAAAACACACTGGACTGCATATGGTGTGAACCAGTCCTTAATATCTACAGACTCAAATCTGGGACATCATTGAACAAGGGCACTAACCTTACACTACTGCACTTGCTCCTCTAGTGCTAGAAATGCAGATGTATTTATCTTTCTTGTGGCTTTACCCACAAAGGCAGTAAGGGGCAGGAATGCGAGTTTCTCAGGTTCCTCATTTGATTTCGTTCAGAAGTCATAAATAGAGGCACAGAAGGGGTCTCCTAAGCAAAAATGTTTTCCACACTCAGTTGACAGGTTTTATTCCCAACAGATTAATGATTAAAGTAAGGTCTACTTTATTATATCAGTTGCAATATGCAATTGATGTCATGTATGCAGCAATTTTTCAGAACTTGAGACAGCGTTTAGGCCTGGTTCACACTGGTTCAAATTCAAATGCGACTTGGATCGCACTGAATCACATGACGGAACGGAAATAACATTGCTTCCAATGGTGCCCATTCACATCAATACAGCACAGCTGCGATGGGACTTTGGGAAGGGGTCCTGTGCTACTTTGATGCGATTTACAGTGCCACATCCAAAACGCGGCTAAAGCCACATTACATAATCGCACTGCAAATCGTGTCTAAATTGCATCAATATAGTGGGAACCGAGCCTTAGAAAAATCCCTCTGTGTATTGAAAGAAAAACTTTAAAAAGACTATAGAAGGCTAAGCAATTGCCACCACATGATAAACTGACATGACAGTATGGGCTAACCTTATTCATTTGTAATTTCATTTGCAATAATCAAGTTTGTTTGAATTGCTAATCTCTATTTTATGTTGCAGTCACTATACCAGCTGAGATTTATTTTCCCTTATTAAAAATATCTCATTTACTTTCAGGTTGTATGTATTACTTAACGTTTACTTTAATGTTTACTTATTCCAATCGGGTATGACAGTACAGTCAAATAGTACACCACCGTTAACGAATCGGAAGATATCAGAAAAATTTCAAAAAGAAAGTTATGTGTCTCCCTAAAAAGATTCCGAGCCAAGGGTGATATAACTACGTTAAATCTGTGCTAAACGTCACGCTAATACATTACACCGAAATCGGCGCAAAACCTACACCGTGACATTTAGCGTAGTTTCATCGTGTCCTGGGGAAGGGTTTCAGGGTAGCGTGACTTAGTGTAC
>BLSH010237228.1:265666-276668 GCA_018402905.1 Glandirana rugosa | reverse complement strand
GTTGGAGTGGAGAAGAGGAGCAGAGGAGGAGGTGTGGGGAGCGTGCAGTTTCCGGCGGTGACATGCAGAGGCAGAGTTGCCGTGCAGTCTGAGCTGGGAGAAGAGAGATGGCGATTTCTGTCGCTGGAGCATGCCGCTGCCTGGCTCTGTCCACCTGGCTGCTCTGCTCTTCATGGTGGCCGAGAAGGAAGGGAAGCCACGATCACGTATGGGGTAAGAGCGGACCCGGGGGTGGGGGGTTTGTTTGACGCTCCCCCCCCAAAGAATGGAGCACCAGCCACCACTGAAGCACACATACCTGCTTTGCTTAGTGTGATCCTGCAACAGGTCTAGTTTATGAGTTAGTACTCTTTTTTTAAATATAGTGCGTGGAACCCCAGTAACATGAAGACAATTTTGTGTGTTGCTCTGGGACCCTGCAGCAGCTCTCCTGTCCAGTGCTTTTTCAAACATGGCAAAGAACACCAAGTAGTAAATGTACTTAAAGTGGTTGTAAAGACACAAGGTTTTTTACCTTCATGCATTCTATGCATGAAGGAAAAAAACCTTCTGTGTGCAGCAGTCCCCTCTAATACTTACCTGAGTCCCCTCTCGATCCAGCGATGTCCACAAGAGCCTTGCCTCTCTGGGGACTTGCACTCCTAATTGGCTTTTGGCAGCAACAGAAGCCATTGGCTCCCACTGCTGTCAATCACAGTCAGTGAGCCAATCAGAAGACATAGGGGACGAGTCGCAGCTCTGTGTGTGAATGGACACACAGAGCCGCGGCTCGGGAGTGTGCCTGCTTGGGTGCCTCCAGAGCAAGCTTGCTTGCTGTTTGGGCACTCAGCAGGAGGGAGGAGTCAGGAACGCCAGCATGGGAGAAGAGGAGGATCCAGGCTGCTCTGTTAAAAAAAAAACAAGGCTTTAACCAGTTCAGCCCCGGAAGGATTTCCCCCTTTAGGACCAGAGCACTTTTTGCGTTTCGGCACTGCATTGCTTTAACTGACAATTGCGAGTACCCAAACAAAATTGACATCCATTTTTTCCCACAAATAGAGCTTTCTTTTGGTGGTATTTGATCAGCTCGGCGGTTTTTATTTTTTGCGCTATAAACAAAAAAAGAGCGACATTTTGAAAAAAAAAAACAATATTTCTTACTTTTTGCTAAAATACAAATCCAAAATAAAAATATAAGAAAAACAAATTTATTCATCAGTTTTGGCCGATATATATTCTTCCTCATATTTTTGGTAAAAAAAAAATCACAATCACAATACTTACATGCTCTGTTGCAGTGGTTTTGCACAGAGCAGCCCAGGTCCTCCTATCGGGTCCCTCTTCTGCTCTCCTGGCCCCTCCCTCCTGTTGAGAGCCCCCACAGCAAGCAGCTTGCTATGGGGTCACTCAAGCCGAGCTCCAGCTCAGTGTGTCCATTCAGGCACAGAGCCATGGCCCAGCCCCACCCCCTTTCTCCCCTCATTGGCTCACTGACTTTGATTGACAGCAGCGAGAGCCAATGGCGCTTCTCTGCTGTCTCAGCCAATGAGGAGGGAGAGTCCTGGACAGCCATGTCTCTCATGTAACATCACTGGATCGAGAAGGGCTCAGGTAAGTATGAAGGGGCTGCTGCACGCAGAATGTTTTTTTTATCTTAATGTTAGAATGAAGCACTACAAATAGACAAAGTTGTAGCATTTATGGTGATGGGGGTAAATATACTTGTAGCGCTACCCCCATAGGAGCCGCTTAAGTATGTTCTGTCCGTTACTGTGCCTCTCAACCATAATAACAGCCTCGGTCTCCTCTGGCACACCTGGCAATAGTGTGAGTGCAAAGATAAATGAGAAACACACACGTTATTAGAAAACACAGAAGTTGTCTTTACTGTAGTATTTCTGTGGAATAACCATTGGCAATACGTTCAAGGAATACAATAAAAGAACATTAACTAAAGTTATGAGCAATATAGCTCAATAGTATATTTAGACTGCTTTCAGGGGATTCAGAACCTTTAGAATAACCCCAAGAGCAGAGCAGGCCCTTTAATAACAATAAAGTCACAAAAATGGTAATCTGTACCAGATTGGTTACCTTTACTCAAGTTTGGCTCTATGAGTCCAGGCAGGAGGAGAGTGGAAGACTGACCCTCTCTATGTCAGATCCCTCTCTTCTATCTCCTGGCACCACAGGCCCAATAACAAACACTGTATTCAAATCAACAGTCAATATCTTAACTTCCCAGATAGGCTGTCCCACACACCCACTGCATATACAGAGACCTGGATATATGAGTGTGAGGCCGTATGGTAATAGTAACTTCAGTCCCCTTTGAAGTAAAATATGTCTTGGCATCTTCAGCTAGCCACTCTCGTTGGTGCATTTAAATTCCTGGATAGCAGGATCAAATAACATAACTGGCCCTGATCATTAATTGAAGAATGCAAGATTTTCCTCAACAGGGTGAACGGCCAATGACCTCTGTATGCAGTGTGTCTTTCCACTTAAATGGCTTTGTATCCTGCAGGTGCTACAAGTGTCAGCAAGATGACTATGATGCCTGTATACAGGGTTCAATATAACTCCGTCTGTGCAGTGTCCTTGTTCTCTAAAAATGGGCAAGAGCCCCCTCACCCAATCCTATGATCAATCAAGGCCCAAACAAACTTTCTGGGACAGGCAGGCTTCCTTGGCGGCAACTGGTCACCTCACACTGGAACGCTTCTCTGTCGGTGCAGGTGCGCCTGGATGTGCACCTGGGATCCTCTCTCTCTCTCAAGCTGGATGTCCCGACCGGTCCCAGAGGCCTAAGATCGCATGATGGAAAAACCCAAGAGGCAGCACCCCTCTCTTAGGTCTCTTCTCCTCCTCTCCCACACTTTCACTGAATTCTCCCCAGACAATCAAGATGGAGTCTCTCTCCTCCTCTCTTCTACGGCATACATGGTATTGTAGTTCCATACTCCATACAAAGCCATGGGGACATCTGGTAAAGGGACTTCATATTCCAGAATGCTTTGCAGCTATTCCTGCAGCTGGTTAAAGTCCTTCTGATTGGTTCCTGTAACTGTTAATAATATTGGCTTTCTCCTTCCTGCACAGAGAAACTCATGAGAGCCACACTGTAATTTGATCTGTGTGTCTGCACACAGAAACAAGAGGGAGAGAAAAAATCAAATCCATGCAGAGAGCTGGCACATTCTCCTTGCTAAGAGAGCCTGTATACTCTTGGTGGCCACTTGGCAAAGCCTCAGAAATAGCAGGTAGCAAAGCGGGCCCCTGCTACATACTCATGTGGTAGGTGGCTTTTTCTCAATGAGTTCAATCCAAATAGTATTTTAGGGCATGGCAGCCCACTTTTGTTGCCCACGCAAAGGTTCTTCCACATGAACATGAATAGTCAACTAAAAATGCAGAGCCACCTGGCTCCCTTGTTAGAAGCACTGCTGCTCTTCTTACCAGTCCTTCTGACTGCGTTGCCCAGCTCTCTGAGTTCACTTGGCTTACTTAGCCTTTAGTTGCACCACCCTGCTGTACGGCCCACTCCTGGCCTCTGGATAGGGGTCCTCCTGACACCCCCATAGGAGCCCACCTGACTCACTGTGACGTGACCTCCTGGCTACTGGCTGGGGTAGCTCTGAACAGGTTGAGATCACCTGCCTCCAGTATGGGTGCTGTCTCTAAACTGGGAGCCCTGAGATATCCTCAAACTTGAGTATGTTAGGAAAAGAGGACTTTTTGCCGGTCTTTGCGCGCACGCCTGTTCACGCGCTCGCGCTGGAAACGGCGCCAAACGGCCCCATTTAAGCTCACAACGCCCTGCAGTCAGTGCTGTCCATTCTACAGCGTGTGAGTGTTCCTGAGCGACCCGATTTCCTGTTTATCTGATCCTGCGAACCGGCTTGACCTTGTTGATTTCTGCCTGCACCGACCCCCAGCTTGCCCACGACCACTCTTCTGCCTGATCCTTTTCTACTTCGCTGCCAGCCTGTTGATGACCCTGCCTGCATCTGACGACCCCTCTGCCTGTACCCTTTGTACCGCATTGCCCACCTGCTACCGACTCAGCCTGAAGGACCATCCACTATCTGCACGAGCTTCACTGGACCATCCATATCACCACCAGGGATCCTGTCCAGCCCTCATCCCCCCTGAGCTCCTGGGCTCCCTGTCTGCTCTACCAGGGACCCTCGAACCAGGGCCGCAAGAGTGGTTGCTTCCTGCACAAGACAGACTCCACCACCAGGTGCGTGACAGAGTATTTAGCGACCCTGCACACCCATGTACTCACAGGCTGCAGGCGTCCAGTAAAATCCAGACACAGGATTGAAGGTTCCATGCCACCCAAGACACCTTGGAACCTTCAAGCTCCATGCCCCAATCTGGGACTACAGAATCAGGAGAAAACCAAAAAGACAGCTTTCTCAATTCAGAAAGGGTAGTGAGGAACTTTGTATTAAGCCTTAGCGTGAATCCTGTGTCATTTTCTCCTATATTTCCACAGTGGCAGACCATCACACTAGCTAAACAAATACATAAATAATTTGACTATTGAACAACACTTTCAATCTTGTTTTAGTACTTATTATAATAAATCTTCCTGTGTGTACAATATTTTAAAATTAAATTAGCTAGTAAGTCCAATTTCTCCCGATGAGATTCGGGAGGTAATACAATCCTTTTCTAGGCACCAGGTCCGGATGGCCTGCCAATAGAATTCTATAAAGTACATAGTGATTTTCTTGCTCTGCTTTTCTTAATACAAAATGTCTGGCAGAGAATAAACTTCCACCATCTATGGATGAGGCCCATGTGGTCCTCATATACAAATCTCCTAAAGACCCAACAAGTTGTGCATCATCTAGACCAGCCTTTCTCAACCTTTTCAACACCGAGGAACCCTTGAAATAATTCTCCGGTCTCAGGGAACCCCTGCTAAAAATGAGAAATCTACAAATGATGATACATTAGTGTGATGGTCAATGGGAAGAATGCTCCTTACACTTGTGGTCATTGGGAAGAATGCTCCTTACACTTGTGGTCATTGGGAAGAATTACCCCCTTACAGATAGTTAAAAAGATCAATTATGTAATTGGGAATTTATCTGAGAGATAGAAATTGACCATTGCTCAAGGAACCCCTAGCAACCTCTGGAGGAACCCTAGGGTTCCACGGAACCCTGGTTGAGAAACCCTGATCTAGACCAATTGTGTAATTAAACAGCGATTTGAAAATACTTACTAAGCTTCTCACATGTAGGTTAAATAAGCTCCTACATGTAGTTATAGATGCGGATCAATCTGGTTTTATGGCTAAAAAGTCTACAGATATTAATCTGCGGAGACTATTTACCAATATTCATGCTTCACATTCTAATACGGGATCGAGGGTTGTTGCTTCTCTGGACATTGAGAAGGCTTTTGATACCGTTGAATGGTCGTACTTGTGGGAAGTGCTAAGGAGAATGGGATTTCCACTGCTCTTTATTCGATGGCTACAGACGATATATCTAAACCCTTATTGTTGCTATAAAGTTAGGTAGAGACTTGTCAGCAAAACTTGCTTTACGCAGGGGAACCAGGCAGGGCTGCCCTCTCTTGCCAGCTCTCTTTGGGATTGCCATGGAACCAGTGGCAGAGGCCCTACGGGGTTCTCCACATATCCAGGGCCTGAAGATTGCTTGGTTAGAAGAGAAGGTTGCCCTGTATGCCGACGATCTATTATTATTCTTAAATGATGCAGGACCTTCTCTGGAAGGTGCGCTTCAGGTGTTAGAAGTAGAGTTGAGCGAACCTGAACTGTAACGTTCGTACCGGACTTTAAGGTGTCCGTGTCCCAAACCCGGACATTTGAGAAAAAGTCCGGGTTCGGGTATTTTTTTGCGCCTTTTGAATAGCTGCAGGGCAGCCAATCAACAAGCGTTTCACTAGTTTGCCCTTAGAAGCCATGACAGCCATGCCTACTAATGGCATGGCTGTGATTGGCCAATGCATCATGACCCAGCCTCTATATAAGCTGGAGTCACGTAGTGCTGCATGTCACATCATCTCATACTAGTGTAGGGAGAGGATGCTGCTGCTGGTGTGAGGGACAGATTAGCTTTCGAAAATCATCTCATACTAGTGTAGGGAGAGGATGCTGCTGCTGGTGTGAGGGACAGATTAGCTTTAGAAAATCTGTTAAAAACAGTGATTTATTGGTGTGTGGGTGCTAGAGGAGATTTTTGTTTGCTAGAGTACATTTTGTTTGCTAAGCAATTTTTCTGTTTGTTAGGTGGGTGTTTGCAGCCATTTTTGTAAGTGCAGTGCACTTGCAACTGCTTTTGTGTCAGGGACACTACTTTAATCATGTTCTGTTAGTTCAGTTGGCAACATTTTGGCATATTTAAATACTGCTTTTACATTGCAGTTAGACAAATTTATTTTTTTTATGTGCAAAATATTACATTTATAAAAAGTGCGTCTACATTGCTGGTTAAAAAAAAAATATATTCTAAATACTACATTTGCGGCCAGCGGGGCATTTCTTGCACAAAAATAAAAAGTGCATCTACATTGCTGGTTTAAAAAAAAGAATAATAAATAGTGCTACATAGTACATTTGCACCTTGCTGTGCATTTCTTGTACAAAATTAAAAAGTGTGTCTACATTGCTGGTTTAAAAAAAAAAAAATATTCGAAATACTACATTTGCAGCCAGCGGTGCATTTCTTGCACAAAAATAAAAAGTGTGTTTACATTGCTGGTTTAAAAAAAATATATAAAATAGTGCTACATAGTACATTTTTTTTTTTTTGTGCATTTCTTGCACAAAATTAAAAAGTGCGTCTACATTGCTGGTTTAAAAAAAAAAGAATAATAAATAGTGCTACATAGTACATTTGCACCTTGCTGTGCATTTCTTGCACAAAATTAAAAAGTGCATCTACATTGTTGGTTTTAAAAAAAAAAATATTCTAAATACTACATTTGCGGCCAGCAGTGCATTTCTTGCACAAAAATAAAAAGTGCGTCTACATTGCTGGTTTAAAAAAAAAAAAAAATAGTGCTACATAGTACATTTTTTATTTTTTTGTGCATTTCTTGCACAAAATTAAAAAGTGTGTCTACAACATTGCTGGTTTAAAAAAAAAAGAATAAAAAATAGTGCTACATAGTACATTTGCACCTTGCTGTGCATTTCTTGCACAAAAATAAAAAGTGCGTCTACATTGCTGGTTTAAAAGAAAAAAAAAATAGTGCTTTATTTTTTTTGTGCATTTCTTGCACAAAATTAAAAGGAGCGTCTACATTTCTGGTTTAAAAAATAATATAAATTTGTGCTAAATAGTACATTTACGTCCAGAATGAGGAGAGCGTCAAATATGGGACGTGGTCGTGGTGCTGCTGGTGTTGGTGGTGTTGGTGAAGCTCCTGTTGCAAGGAGAGGACGTGGTCAATCTGTGCCAGCTACACGCACAAGTGAAACACCTTCCTCAGGTGCGAGTAGCCGACAGAACCTTCAACGTTATATGGTAGGTCCGAATGCCGCTCAACGATTGGTGAGGCCAGAACAAGTACAGGCGATAGTAGATTGGGTGGCTGACAATGCCTCCTGTGCCTTCACATTGTCTCCCACCCGGTCCCTTGCTGAAAGCTCAGAGTTGGCACCTGAACCCCATGGCCATCTGTCTTTCACCTCAGCCCCTTGTAAATCAGCCAAGCAGTCTGAGCCCCAAGTTATGCAGCAGTCTCTTATGCTTTTTGATGACTCTCCTGGTGTGCTTTCCGTGGGCCATCCACATAGCCCTGCCCCAGAAGTGGAAGACATTGAGTGCACCGATGCCCAACCACTTCTGTTTCAGGATGAGGACATGGAAACACCACCGCAGCACATCTCTGATGATGACGAAACACAGGTGCCAACTGCTACGGCTTTCTACAGTGTGCAGTGGTGAAGGGTGGGTGGAAGATGATGTGGAGGAGGATGATGAGGTCCTAGACCCCACATGGAATGAGGGTCATGCGAGTGACGTGTGCATTTTGGAGGAAGAGGTGGTGGTCACACAGAGGCACCAGCACAGCAAAAGAGGAAGAAGGTTGCAAAAGCGGAGCAAGCGTCCCCTAGACAGTATGCCTGCTACTACCCACTGCCCCCAGGGACCAGTACACCAAAGGCAGCTCAAAGGAATTCCCTGGCGTGGCAGTTCTTCAGACAGTGTGCTGACGACAAGACACGAGTGGTTTGCACGCTGTGCAATCAGAGCCTGAAGCGAGGCATAAATGTTCTAAACCTGAGCACAACCTGCATGACCAGGCATCTACATGCAAAGCATGAGTTGCAGTGGAATAAGCACCTCAAAATCTAAGAAAGGCCTCGAGTTCCTCCTGCTTCCTCTTCTGCTGCTGCCTCGGCCTCTTCCTCCTCCTCTACAGTGCCAGTGTCACCTGCCATCCAGCAAACAGACGATGTGACAACAATGCCACCATGTCCGCCACCGTCCCCAAGCATTTCCACATGATCCCATGGAAGCTTACAGCTGTCCATCTCCCAAACACTGGAGAGAAAGAGGAAGTACCCCCTACCCACCCGCGATCCCTGGCCCTGAATGCCAGCATTTCAAAATTCCTGGCCTTTGAAATGCTGTCATTCCGTCTGGTGGACACGGACAGTTTTAAAAACCTGATGGCGTGGCTGTCCCACAGTATGTGGTTCCCAGCAGCAACTACTTTTCCAGGCGAGCCATCCCTTCCCTGCACAAACAAGTCGGGGACATGATGAAGTGTGCACTGCTGTTAGAAAAAGACTGTGCTGAGGGTTAATTGCATTTGATTGCGGTTTCCTCTATATTCTGGATGAGCAGCTCTATTTAAACTTCCTGCTTCCAGTAGCAAGTGCTGTCCTGTCTACAGCGTATCCGTGTTCCTGAGTGACCTGTTTGATCTGACTTCCTGTTTCCTGTGACCCGGCTTGTTACTTCTCATCACCTTCTGCCTGCACCGACCCCTGCTTGTGACCCCGACTACTCTCTGCCTGCTGCTCTGTACCTCGCTGCCCGCCTCCTGACAACCTGGCTTGTGACCCCGACTACTCTTTGCCTGCCCCCTTGGTCCTGCACCGTCCGCCTCTTGATGACCCGGCCTGCCTCTTATCATCCCTCCATCTACTGCACGGGCTCCCGGCCCCTCCGCCGAAGACCAGCAGTGGCTAACGCTAACCTTCAACCCAGCTGAAGCAAGACTCCTGCATCAGCATCAGCCACTCTGCTAAGCCGTCGTGCCACCCTGTACTCCCGGGCTCCCTGTTCCCACTTCCAGGGGTCCGTGAGTCAGGATAGTAAGAGAGGTTGTTCCCTGCACAACAGACTCCTCCACCAGGTGACAGTACAGGACAGCCATGCCTGAGTCTATGCAGGGACCCTCTCCGACAGACCAACTCTGCCAACATCTGATCGGCCTCACGCAGGCCATCCATACCTTGCAAGAGGGTTACTAAAGTTTGGAAGAACGTGTACAGGAACTCTCATCTCTTACCGTGGCCACGGTCACAGCTGAGATGTTTCCGGAGCCCGAGGTCCCCACACCTGAGAGGTTCTCGGGGGATCGCAGCAAGTTTCGGGCTTTCCGGAGTGCGTGTGAATTATATTTCACCCTTCAGCCACGCACGTTCGCTCATGAAGCCACTAAGGTGGGTCTCGTGATATCCCTGTTGCGGGGAGAACCACAATCCTGGGCTCATCGCCTCCTGGAACAGAAGGCGATATCTTTGAATGACCTCCTTTTTCCGGGACATGTCCCTGCTCTATGCGGACCCTCACCAGACGGCCACCGCAGAAGCCGCACTGCATGCTTTGCAACAGGAGCATGAACCCGCAGAGAATTATGTCTCCAAGTTCAGGCGCTGGAGTTCTGACACTGGCTGGGACGAGGCCGCCCTCCGACACCAGTTTAGTGTCGGGCTCTCCGAGTCCCTGAAGGACGAACTAGCACGAATTGGTGTTCCCCGCTCCCTGATCCGGCTTGTTACTTCTCATCACCTTCTGCCTGCACCGACCCCTGCTTGTGACCCCGACTACTCTCTGCCTGCTGCTCTGTACTTCGCTGCCTGCCTCCTGACAACCCGGCTTGTGACCCTGACTACTCTTTGCCTGCCCCCTTGGTCCTGCACCGTCCGCCTCTTGACGACCCGGCCTGCCTCTTATCATCCCTCCATCTACTGCACGGGCTCCCGGCCCCTCCGCCGGAGACCACCAGTGGCTAATGCTAACCTTCAACCCAGCTGCAGCAAGACTCCTGCATCAGCCACTCTGCTAAGCCCTCGTGCCACCCTGTACTCCCGGGCTGCCTGTTCCCACTTCCAGGGGTCCATGAGTCAGGATAGTAAGAGAGGTTGTTCCCTGCACAACAGACTCCTCCACCAGGTACGTGACAACTGCGCAACGCCATCTGTGGCAAGGTCCACATAACCACGGATACGTGGACCAGTAAGCACGGGCAGGGATGCTATATCTCGCTAACTGCACACTGGGGAAATTTAGCGGCGAGTGGGCCTGAGGCGGATAGTAGTTTGGTGCATGTCCTGTCACCGAGGATTGCAGGGCATTTCTCTTTGCCTCCTGTTGCCTCCTCCTCCTACTCCGCTTCCTCCTCCTCTACCACCTCCTCATCCGGTGTCACGTACCTGACGGTGGAGTCTGTCTTGTGCAGGGAACGACCGCTCTTGCAGCAAGGGACGTGTTCTGTCTGAGGTGGCAGTCCATGCACTGTGGCCTACTCCTCCACCATCTCCTCCTCCTTCGCCTCATCCTCCTCCTCCGTTGTCCTCCGTTTCTCTTTACGGGACGTTAGGAGCCACTGTCCTGTACGTGGTTTGATGATAGGCGGAGTCCGGGTGAGCGGCGATTTAAAGGGGTCACACGTCAATCGCTCTATATCGTAGGGACGGGCACGAATGACCAGGTGCATAGGCACCAATACACCTGGAACGGTGTCTACCGCAACGCGTCAACAGTGCATGGACCACCTCCTCAGACAACACGTCCCT
>BLSH010237228.1:240972-251689 GCA_018402905.1 Glandirana rugosa | reverse complement strand
TTTTGGGTTTTTTTTTTTTGGGGGTTTTTATATATTTTTTTATTTTTTACTAGTAATGGCGGCGATCTGCGATTTTTAGCGGTACTGCGATATTGGGGCGGACATGTCGGACCATTTTGACACTTTTTCGGGACCATTGGCATTTATACAGCGATCAGTGCTATAAAAATGCACTGATTACTGTGTAAATGCCATTGGCAGTGAAGGGGTTAACCTGCAGGGGGCGCTCTACGGGTTAACTATGTTCCCTGGGCGTGTTCTAACTGTAGGGGGACTGCCCTAGCTGGGGAAGGGAAGTGGTCACAGCCTTCGTATACAGGAAGGCTGTGATCACAGCCCTTCCCCCTTCACACAGAGCGGAGGTCCGTGTTTACATACACGGACCTCCGTTCCTCCGCTCGGGGGGCCATCGCGGGTAGCCGGCGGCAATCGAAGCCGCCGCACCCGCTCCCTGGCCCTCCCCGAGCACACGCGCGCGCGCTCACTAGGCGCGATCCGCGTTACAGAGCCACTTTGCCGCCGTCAATTGCCGATTGACGGTCGGCAAGTGGTTAAACACAACATGGAAACACTGACAATATCCATATCAAGTAGTTTGCCCAGTTTACACTTAAAATATCAGCACAGCATGATAAATTATCAGACCCTGATATTTATAGACAGTTCTAAAAGTCACTGATTTTTACAAACTGTCAGTAAATTTACTGGCGGTTGGCAACACTGATTATGGCGCCTCGCATAAGGTCACAATATATAAATAAAAACACACAGTATATGTATAAATATATGCAATGGTATATTGTCCAATCCGTGTGATATTATGTTATATTGTTTACAGAGGCGTAACTAGAACCTTCAGGGCCCCGGTGCAAGAAATTATGAAGGGCCCCCTGACCCCTGGTCAGGGCCCTTCCCTCTTCCCACTGATCCTGGGGCCCTTTACTCCCATCGGGGGTCCCTTTATTACGGTACTGCAGTGGGGCCCTTTCACAAGTTCTGCAGCAGGCCCCAGGGGGACCAGGGAAGCACACAGGGGCCCTGGGAACAGCAGAAGACAAGTAAACTGGATAGAGAAAAATGGAGGAGATTGGGTCCTCTAAATGCCACCTCCACCATCCCTCATATTCAGGTGTACAAGGGAGGCACATGGGCCCCCTGGACCATGGGGCCCGGTTGCAATTGCAACCCCTGCAACCCCTATCGTTACGCCCCTGATTGTTTAACACGAGAGTACATTTATTGCTGGTGGAAGATATGTACAGTAATTACAAACTGCATTGAGAACCAACTGTCCATCTCTTAAAATATTCTTTGCAAAGCTCCTACTAAAAAAACCTTTAGAAAATAGTACACTCTTTTTAGGCAGCGGAAAAGTTCGGAATTGGTTTGCAACTAGCGGTACTTACCCTTGAATCTCTGTCCACCACTGAAGTCAAGTGAGAACTTTGTAATACCAAAATCTAGGCACATAAAGTGGAAAGAGGAAAAATGTGAAATGCAGATCATCCAGAGATCCAAGTTTAAACCTCATCACCATTTATTCTCAACATAAACTTGTCATTTGCTCTGCCTGTCACTGAGGCGTCATGGCTGTGAGTTATCGCCCCGTCACAAACACCTTTCATGCTGAAACCAAGGACTGATCTCAGACTAATTTGACTCCTTTTATCACTCCAGTCTCACAGGCTCTGTCGCTGCTAATAAAACTACGCTTCTGGATATTTTATCCTCCAAGTAACGTAAACGTGACATTTTGCTTTAACCACTTCAGCCCCAGAAGGATTTCACACTTTAGGACCAGAGCGCTTTTTGCGATTCGGCACTGCGTCGCTTTAACTGACAATTGCGCGGACGTGCGATGTTGTACCCAAACAAAATCTGCATCCTTTTTCCCCACAAATAGAGCTTTCTTTTGGTGGTATTTGATCCCCTCTGCGTCATTTCTGATCTCCGCTATAAACAAAAGAAGAGCGACAATTTTGCAAAAAAACCCAAATTTATTACTTTTTGCTAAAATACAAATCCAAAAAAAAATATAAAAAAACATTTTTTTCCATCGGTTTGGGCCGATTTATATTCTTCCTCATATTTTTGGTAAAAAAAATTGCATTCGGTGTTTATTGATTGGTTTGCGCAAAAGTTGCTGCGTTTACGGATGAAAAGAATTAATTTCTGGGGTTTTTATATATTTTTTTATTTTTTACAAGTAATGGTGGCGATCTGTGATTTTTAGCAGTACTGCGATATTGCAGTGGACATGTCGGACCATTTTGACACTTTTTTGGGACCATTGGCATTTATACAGCGATTAGTGCTATAAAAATGCACTGATTACGGTGTAAATGCCATTGGCAGTGAAGGGGTTAACCTGGAGGGGGCGCTCTAAGGGTTAACTGTGTTCCCTGGGTGTGTTCTAACTGTATGTGGGCTGGTCTGGCTGGGGGAAGGGAGTGATCACGAATTCCATATACAGGAAGCCTGTGATTACAGCCCTTCCCCCTCTAACAGAACAGAGATCCGTGTTTACTTACATGGACCTCCGTTCCTTCACTGCGGGGGGGCCATCACGGGTAGCCGGCGGCGGTCAAGTCCGCTCTACCCGCTCCCTGGCCCCCCTGAACACTGTGAGCGCATTAGCGCGCCTCCGGCGGCACACGCGCGCTCACAGTGAGAGATATCGCAGCCACCATCATATGACGGCGGTTTGCGATATCGAGACACTCTGTCGCCATCAGACTGCGGTTGGTGGTCGGCAAGTGGTTAAGGTGCTGGTGTCAGTGTCAAATTAGACATTTGCGAGACCCCTGTGAGTGTGAGGCCTTAGGCGACTGCCTAAATTGCCTAATTAGAGAGCCGCCTCTGCTGATGGGCACTGATGAGGCTGCACTGACAGGCACTAATGAGCCAGTACTGATTGGCACTGATGAAGTGGCACTGATGATGAGACACTTATATGCAACACTGATAGATGGCACTGATATGCAGCACTGATGGGCACTGATAAGTGGCACTGATGGGCACTCATAAGTGGCACTGATGGGTGGCACTGGGCACTGATAGGTGGCACTGATGGGCACTGATAGGTGGCACTGATGGGCAATGGTGGGCACTGAGGGGCAGCACTGATAGGCAGCAGTTATAAGGAGGCACTGGCAGGCATCATAGATGGGCACAGTGCCATCCTTATTGCACTTTGTGTGCCCCTTACCTGGTGGTCTTGGGTGGGCTCCCTGGTGGTCTAGGGTGGGCTCCCTGGTGATCCTGGGTGGGCTTCCCTAGTGGTCCCTGGGTAGGCTCCCTGTGTGGGCTACCTGGTGGTCCTGGCTGGCAATCTTAGGGGGGGCTGCACTGATAAACAATCAGCGCAGACCCCTCTGTCAGGAGAGCCGCCAGTCGTCTCTCATCTACTCGTGTCTGCATACGCGAGTAGAGGAAAAGCCGATACACGGCTCTTCCTGTTTACACTGTGATCAGCCATTATTGGTCATGGCTGATCACATGGTAAAGAACTTCTGACAGAAGCTCTTTACCTAGATCGGAGATGCGGTGTGTCAGACTGACACACCACACCACCGGTCGAAGCTCTTCGCGCCCGCGTGGGCACGCGCCGTCTTGTTAGTCTGCTGGACGTCTTATGACACCCAGCCAGGATAACGCAACCACTTCCCGACCATCATTCTGCATACGGCGGTGGTTAAAGAGGCCTGCCCCCTGCCAATCCAGATTGGGGATTGGTCAGGGCTCCTTAGAATACTCCAGATGGCTACACCTCCCTCCCAGCTCTCTGTCCAGAAACCTTCCCTCAGTTTCTAGAAAGAAGTGGGAGGTCCTGGTGACCTCATCTGTGAATCACTCAATCCTCCTTGAGCCACTCCCTGCCCAGAAACAAAAAGAATCATCCCTGCACACCAGTCAGACCTGACTAAATTTTCCTCACCTACCAAAAATCTATCCACACTAGCTCCCACTTACCAGGGGGCACTACATACAAGTATGGCGATCTGTACACTGTCATTCTGACTGGAGTGTACTGACTGTAACAGAGTTTGAACTACAAAGCAAAATTTACGCTGAGAAAGGGGAAACTTTGTTTCCATACCTTCATCAAGCTTAAGATATTTGACATGTTGTTTGCATTTGAAACCACCTAATGCAAAAACCCCAAACCACAAGACCACACCTGCGTATCATGGAATTACAATTTGGTTTAGCACTGCTGATGCACTGGGCCACAGGTTAGCTTGACATGCTGTGATCATTTAAATGGTCTGGTTGGCTACAGGTTGCTAAAGTTGCTAAAGTCTGGTACACAATATTAGTTTTTCTTCCTTCAACCCAGTGGGTTGAAAGGAAAAATCTGTCAGCTCTGGTCAGAGCTGCTGTATATACTATGCAAAGTTAGTGCAGAGATCTCCCCTGCTGAGCTGTTGTGTTCTGACAAGGGGCCCCCCCCCCCCCACCAGACCACTCCGATCAGTGCTCTCTGCCATTGGCTGAGAGCGCTGATCGGGAGTCGGTCGGCTGCTGGTTTTCCAGTATGCACTTTCAACAGAAGCCGGCCAAATGTTGGCCGTTTTTTTTAAACCGGGTGTTGTCTCCCGATATTTGTCCTGTGTGTGCGAGGCTTTAAGCTCAGTGAACAATCTAATGCAAACTTTTTCAGACAGAATTCCTTAAAAGGTTCCGAGGAGGTCCTTAAGCAATGAGTGTTTTCTGACATTTTGATATGTAAACCCGGACACCCTTTTTTTATCTACTGTATCTCTAAGGCTTGGTTCACACTGCTACGACCTAAATGTCGTGCAACTTACAGTGTGACTTTGCCAGGCGACTTGATGTGATTTTGAAAAGTCTTTGAAGCAAGTTTGAAGTGACTTCAGGGAATGCCTGGGTAATCATCCTGTAATGTCGGATCCAAATAACATAAATTAAGATGAGGATCAGATTTGGAGGAGACTTCCATTAAAGTCTATGGGCACAAGTCGGATTGAAGCTGCCTTGAAGTAGTACAGGAACCTTTTCTAAAGTTGGGGTGACTTCAGTAGTGCTAATTAAAACAGCTCTCATGGACTAAAATGGGATTTCACATGTCATGCGGCTTGGGGTCTCACAGGTCAGATCCCAAGTCGTGGCAGGGTGAACCGAGCCTAAGAGGAGCATTCTTCCTACAGACTGCCAATGTAACAAGCTAACTACACTGAGTACCAGTGTAAGGATTTTCTTCTCCACCTGACAGTTTAAGGGGTCCCTTTTCCACTAGCCACTCAAGTAAGGTGGCTTTTTACCAATATACATTGGGGAAAATAATTTTCTCTTATGTTCATTGACAGACGCAGCCTCTTATTCGTGACACGTGGGGTTTATGCACCTTTTACCAGGAGTAGACTAGGCAGAACGAAGTTCAGAAAAGCAAGGCTGGCCCCTCCCAGGGGGCCGTCCTCACTCAGTGTATAACATCTCCACCCTGCAAAGCACACCAGTCTTGTCTGCCTAGTGCAAAGAGTTAGATCTGGTTCCCTGCTGGGATCTGCCAATTTTATTCTTTTTTCTTTAGGACGAGGGTTCCGCTGGCGGTGGCCACAGACGCCCTGGTGGCCCCATGGTCTCGGTACCGGCTTTTGTATGCCTTTCCCCCTCTCAAACTTCTACCGCGGCTGTTGCGCAGGATAGAAGTGGAGGGAATCCCGACAATCCTGGTGGCTCCAGATTGGCCTCGGCGCCCTTGGTACGCCGACGTGGTGCGGATGGTAACAGATGTTCCCTGGCGGCTCCCGCTTCGCAAAGAACTGCTGTCGCAGGGACCCATCCTGCACCCTACTTTACCCTTGCTGGCTTTGACGGCCTGGCTATTGAGTCCCAGGTGCTGAGGGATAGGGGGGTCTCTGAGTGATCCCCACCATGCTTAAGGCGCGCAAGTGCACTTTGCGCAAGATTTATCATCGCACCTGGAAAGCTTATATTGCCTGGTGCAAGGCGGGGGGTTGGAACCCCTGTTCTTTCTCGGTGACTCGGGTGCTGGCTTTTCTCCAGCAAGGCCTGGATCACAAGTTGGCATTGAGTACACTCAAAGGTAAGATTTCTGCTCTGGCGATTCTGTTTCAGCGTCCATTGGCGACGCATTTTTTCATTGGTACGTTTGTACAGGGTGTACGGCATGTGGCTCCTCAGGTACGGTCGCCTTTGGCACCATGGGATTTGAACTTAGTGCTTTCTGTACTGCAGAAACCGCCATATGAACGGATCAGGGAAATCCCCTTACATCTGCTGTCACGGAAGGTGGCCTTTTTGTGGCCATTACATCCGCTAGGTGGGTGTCTGAATTGGCGGCTTTGTCATGTAGGTCTCCCTACTTGGTTCTATATAAGGATAAGGCGGTGCTGCGCCCTTCCCCTTCATTTCTACCGAAGGTGGTTTCCTCTTTTCACATTAATGAGGACATTGTGATTGCCTTGCACTCCCTGGACGTAGTGAGGGCCCTGCGGGTGTATTTGTCAGCAACGGCTCCTTTTCGGAGGTTGGATGCGCTTTTTGTGCTGACGGAAGGACAGCGCAAAGGTTTGGCGGCCTTGTCGGCTACTGTATTCCCTTGGATTAGACAGACTGTGACCCATGCATATGCTGTTTGGGGGCAAGAACCCCCTTTCCCAGTCACGGCTCATTCCACCAGGGCGATTAGTACTTCCTGGGCTTTTCGACACCAAGCGTCAGTGTCTCAGGTGTGCAAGGCGGCTACTTGGGCCTCGGTGCACACGTTTGTTAAGTTTTACAAAGTTGATGTGTCAGCATCTGTGGATGCTGCTTTTGGCCGCAAAGTCTTGCAGGCAGAGGTGTAGACGCGGCTGGCGCCTCCCGGAAAATTCTGTTGGGTACAGTTGTTATTCTTTACCCACCCCTCTTTGATTGACACTGCTTTGGGAAGTCCCCACATGTCATGAATAAGAGGCTGCGTCTGTCAATGAACGTAAGAGAAAATAGGATTTTTTGACTTACCATAAAATTCTTTTCTCTGAGTTCATTGACAGACGCAGCACCCACCCCTCTGTGGTTGAGTTTGTACTGCTTGTCACGGACTGGTGTGCTTTGCAGGGTGGAGGGGTTATACACTGAGTGAGGACGGCCCCCTGGGAGGGGCCAGCCTTGCTTTTCTGAACTTCGTTCTGCCTAGTCTACTCCTGGTAAAAGGTGCATAAACCCCATGTGTCATGAATAAGAGGCTGCATCTATCAATGAATTCAGAGAAAAGGATTTTACGGTAAGTCAAAAAATCCTATTTTTTGATCCCGTGCAGATTTTGTAAGTTTCCCCACTTACAATGAAATGGAGGGTCTATAATTGTTATCATAGGTGTATTTTAAATTATAGAGAAAGAATATAAACCAAGCATCCAGAAAAAAAACACGTGATACAAATGTTATAAATTGAGTTGCAGTACATTTAGTAAAATAAGTATTTGCTCCCCAAGCAAAACATGACTTAGTACTTGGTGGAGAAACCCTTGTTGGCAAGCACAAGGGTAAGATGCTTCTTGTAGCTGGTAACCAGGTTTGCACACATCTCACAAGGGATTTTGGTCCACTCTTCTTTATAGATCTTCTCTAAGTCTTTAAGGTTTCTTGGCTGTTGCTTGGCAACTGGAAGTTTTAGCTCCCTCCATAAATATTCTATAGGATTAAGGTCTGGAGACTGGCTAGGCCACTTCATGACTTTAATGTGGTTCTTCTTGAGCCACTCCTTTGTTGCCTTGGCGGTATGTTTTGGGTTATTGTCATGATGGAAGAATCATCCACGACCCATCTTCAGTGTTCTGGCTGAGGGAAGAACTTCTCATCCAAGATTTTACAATACATGACCCCGTCCAATGGCCCCTCAATGAGGCAAAGTTGGCCTGTACCTTTAGCAGAAAAACAACCCCAAAGCATAATGTTTCCACCTCCATGCTTGACTGTAGGGATGGTGTTCTTAGGGTCATAGTAAGCTTTTTTCTTCCTCCAAATACGGCAAGTCGAGTTAATGCCAAAGAGCTCAATTTTGGTCTCATCTGACCACGGCACCTTATCCCAATCATTCTATGAATCATTTAGATGTTCATTGGCAAACTTCTGTACATGTGGCTTCTTGAGGAGGGGACCTTACAGGCACTGCAGGATTTCAAACAATGGCGGCGTATTGTGTTACCAATGGTTTGTTTGGTGACTGTGGTCCCAACTGCCTGGAGATCTTTCACAAGCTTCTCCTATGTAGTTCTGGGCTTATCCCTCACTTTTCTCATGATCATCCTTACCCCATGAGGCAAAATCTTGCATGGAGCTCCAGACCGAGGGCGATTGATGGTTATTTTGTATTTCTTCCATTTGTGAATAATCGCTCCAGAAGTTGTTGTCTCCTTCTCACCAAGCTTCTTGATGATGGTCTTGTAGCCAATTCCATCCTTGTGTGGGTCTACATTCTTGTTCCTGATGTCCTTTGACAGATCTTTGGTCTTGCCCATGATAAATGGAAGAAAGTGATTCTGTGGACAAGTGTCTTTTATATGTAACCAGGAGCTGGGTATTTACATCTCCTGCAATCAGAAGATGTTTTGTGCTAATAAATATAATGGAGCTGTTTGACCTGTGACTCTGGTAATTATAAGAGAGCAATGCATCTTGGGACATGTAGTTCACTTGCAAGAATTTGCCCCCTGGCTGCACTGGGATGAAACTACAACTACCAGCGGGCTGATGGAAAGAAGAGATTTATGGGAGGAGAAGAGCATTCTGGGAGAGACTATAAGAATCTAGGCTTTGGGCCTGGTGCGCTCTCTCGGGACCGGCGTGGATCTGTGTGCAGGGAATCTGTTGCTGGAAGCTGCAGTGGTTGTGGCCTTTTTCTACAGATTTATCAGCCAAGATACCTAGAAGATCATCAGCGGACAGCGCGATTACCCTGTTGTGCAACAGCCGGAGGGCCGTTCCTGTTCCATCTACCCTGCAGGTGTGACAGATCCGTGTGAGGCGATGGAGGCTGGGGACCCACTCAGTGATTTGGAAGATCTAAGGGAGCAGTTGGCCGAGCTGAAGAAGTCTGGGGTAATGCAGGAGTCCCGAAGTCCTTATGCTTCCCCTACCATGGTGGTTCGAAAGAATGGGACACTGCGCATGTGTATAGACTATTGAACCCTTAATGGACAAACTGTTCCTGATAAATACACAACCCCTCAGATCGAGGATGCTCTTCAGTGTCTTTCTGGGGCTAAGTGGTTTAGTGTGCTAGACCTGAAATGTGAAACCTTTTAGAGGGACTTTCAGGGGTGCCGGCGACTATCCAACGGTTGATGGAAAGAACTGTGGGAGAGATTAACCTGATTGAAGTCTCGCTATATCTGGATGACATCATAGTGTTTGGGAGGACACTAGAGGAACATGAGGCACGATTGGAGAAAGTGTTTGAGAGACTACACGAAGAAGGGCTTAAACTATCTTTGGAGAAGTGCCAGTTCTGTCAGACTTCAGTTGCCTACTTGGGTCATGTGGTTTCTGCCAAGGGAGTGGCGACTGACCCAAAGAAGTTGGAAGCAGTCACGGCATGGCCTAGACCTGAGACTGTGATGGAACTAAGATCCTTTCTAGGATTCTGTTCGTATTACCGAAGGTTTATGGCCAACTTTGCCAAGATTGCCAGGCCCCTCAGTGAATTGCTACAGGTGGCTTCAGGGGAGGAAGAAGGGAAGATGAAGGCAAAGAAGATGGCAAAGAGAGGAAAGAACCAATCCATCAGAGAACAGTGGACTCGTCCGTGTGAAGAAGCGTATAAGGAGTTGAAGAAGAGCCTTACAGAAGCCTCAGTCTTAGCCTATGCCGATCCATACAAACCCTATGAGCTTCATGTGGATGCTAGCCAAGAGGGATTGAGAGGAGTTCTTTATCAGGAACAAGATGGTAGGCTCAGGCCAGTGGCTCATGTGAGTCGAAGCCTTGCTCCCTCTGAGAAGAGTTACCCAACACACAAATTGGAGTTCCTGGCCCTAAAGTGGATGGTTGTCGACAAACTGAAGAACTATTTGTATGGGTCTAAGTTCATAGTAAAGACAGACAATAATCAGTTAACATATCTGCTGACTTCTGCAAAGCTGGATGCTGCTGGGCATCGGTGGTTAGCTGCATTAGCTGGATTCCAGTTTAGATTGAAATACTGGAAAAAAAAAGAAGGCGCACTGGCCTATTGTATTATCCCAGGGTAAAATTTATTTTAAAAGAGATAAAAAATACTCACAAACATATGATGATAATTAGTGTTGAGCGAACCCGGACTGTAACGTTCGGGTCCGTACCGAACTTTCGGGTGTCCGTGGCACGGACCCGGACCCGGACATTTCAAAAATCGTTCGGGTACAGGCCCAGGCCCAGGCACGGTGCCTGTGGGCTTTCAAGCCATGCCTGGGCTTGCAATGTCAGGCCCAAGCGAGTTGTGATTAATAGTAGTATACAAACACTCATAAAAAATAGAGAAAATTTTATTTAAAATGGGACCCTATTATGTTATCCGGTCACGCGGAAGAAAAAAAAAGGTCATAAAGTTAGATTTGACCTTAGGTCGATTACGTCGATTGGTGGCTACGGGTCGTCGTAGGTCGAAACGTCTTCAGTCGTCTATACAATTGACTAATAACAGACAGAAATGATACTTGAATCTGGGTATGTTTATCAAGAAGTCAAACAGCTGTTGGTAGGTGAAATCC
>BLSH010237228.1:226819-238465 GCA_018402905.1 Glandirana rugosa | reverse complement strand
TTTAATTTATTTTCCCTATCCCCATTTATTTGTAGGGCACTTGCCCTAGTTTGAAGATGATTTTAGAACAGTTATATGGCTTCTACCGTTAATTAATACTTTTCAGACACAGTTTGAAGATGAACCACATTCATCTCCATTTTTGCATTTTTTATGTTTTTATTTTTTTAAAAATATTTAAAGTTATTTCCCTGTCCCCATTTTTTTGTAGGGCGCTTGCCCTACCCTTACCCCCATTTTACTTCCTTTTGCAGCCCTCTGGGGCTTTCCAGGACTTTCCTACAGCCATTTTTGTGCCTAAAAGTTCGGGTCCCCATTGATTTCAATGGGGTTCGTTGTCCGTGCGATCGTTCGGGTTCCGTCCGGACCCGGACCCGGACTTTGTCCCGAAGTTCGGACGGACCAGCAGAACCCGAACTTCCAGGTGTTCGCTCAACTCTAATGATAATACGCATGAAGCCCCTAGCATGGGGTGAATGGACATATCTTGGTGAAAAGTCCTGGACCATGATGGAGAGGACGTGAGAGCTTCACCAGCTAACAAGTTTCGAAGGCCATGCCTTCTTCCTCAAAGCTAAGGCAGCAATGGTTCTAAATACAATATATATACACACATACACTCCCACAGTAATGGTGTGTGGGGGAGGTACACCCAGCAGGAGCCCATACTCTCCTCCCATATCCTATAGCAATGGTGGGGGGGGGGGTGTGTTTTCCTTAGTATTGGAATAGTTATGACCAGAGAGCAATGCAAATGCATAACAATAAAAAAGATCATGTAATAATTTCATATAGTACATTGTGTGTACACTTACTGCAGCTGTATAGTCCAATTTCCATGCCTGTTAGTGTGCAGTGGTCATTATGTGTGGGACGCTTCCTGGGTACAGTTTGTGTCCCATTGCTGACATCACTTCCAGTTTCCCAGGTGTCCGTAGTGAATGATGTCATTTCCGGCAGACGGCGCCATTTGGTTGTAGCTGGACACTTGAGGCTGGCTTCATTAGGTGTACCATTGAGATTTCTAGGGACAACTACATAGAGGATACTGTACCCAGTGGCAAGTGCCTCTGGTCACACGATAAGTCTGCTTCTATATACACACACCATGCATGCATACACACTTATATACATCTAGTCATCCTCCTCTACGATTGCAACGTTATGTATATTCTATATGTGTATACATACTTATATAGATACATATTGATGTTTCTTCTCTCTTCTCCTTTTAGTGGTCCTATGGCTGTACAGTTCATCTGTCCAGTACTGCATCAGTTTAGTGTTCATTACCCTACTTTGTTTTTCTGGGATGTGTATATATGTACATTTGGCCCGTGTCATTTAACATTTCAGATATTTTTACATTTTTAAAGATACACGTTTTGCACAATTTTAGAGTTCATGCTTATATTAGGTTGAGGTACTCACACAGCCAATTGACTGGGAATTTTATATAATATACTGGCATCACTTCTAGTATTTGGCGTACTGTCTCCCTTCTATTCTTAATATGGGCAAAATGAGGTCAGGACTGGGCGGGTGCGCACGTGTGTGCGTAAATACACCGTGTGGGCACGCGCTTGTGTGCATTACCTTGTTCCAAACCCCACACAGGCACACATATGCGTATGCACATAGTATAAGGTGTATGGCGAACACCCTTTATACACCCATACATATTTAACATTTACTATCTTTTACTATTGTGGCTGTAATTATGGTACTCTATTCAATAAGCCTGTACCTGTTACTGTGATTGTGTGCCACTTATACATCCACGCAGGATGTGTGTGGGGGGAATGTAAAGTAACATGGGAAACCCAGCAGGAGCCGAACTGACTTTGATTATTCCCTGCCCTCTGTACCTAGTATATTTGTGTATATGAATATATGTATGTATATATATATGTATATATATATATTACATAATATAAGATAATATATTGCACTGCGATATTGTGCTAGTGTCCCTGGGTCGGCGATGTGAGATTTGCGAGTTCTGTTCGCTGATCCACACTAAAGTGGCGCCGATAGCTTCATCACTATTCTGACAGTAGCCAGCCTCAAGTGTCCAGCTACAACAAAATGGCGCTGCCGGCCGTAAATGAAGTGATGTCAGCAATGGGACACAAACTGTACCCAGGAAGCGTCCCACACATAATGACCACTGCACACTAACAGGCATGGAAATCGGACTATACAGCTGCAGCAAGTGTACACACAATGTACTATATGAAATTATTACATGCATGATCTTTTTTATTGTTATGCATTTGCATTGCTCTCTGGTGATAACTATTCCAATACTAAGGAAAACACCCCCCCCCCCACCATTGCTATAGGTGCTGGGTGTACCTCCGCCACACACCATTACTGTGTGAGTGCATGTGTGTATATATATTGCATTTAGAACCATTGCTGCCTTAGCTCTGAGGAAGAAGGCATGGTCTTGGAAACATGTTAGCTGGTGTAGCTCTCACGTCCTCTCCATCACGGTCCAGGACTTTTCGCCAAGATATGTCCATTCACCCCATGCTAGGGGCTTCATGCGTATTATCATCATATGTTTGTGAGTATTTTTAATCTCTTTTCTAAATAAATTTTACACTGGGATAATGCACTAGGCCAGTGCGCCTTCTTTTTTTTTTCTAATATATAGTGGCATCTGGGACACCCCTATCCCCGGAAGGCAGCAAGGCCAACTCTATCATCCCTGGGAAGCACTCATCCCCCATCATACTATTGCGCAGGGGTCATTGTTTTGCATTTTTAGTTTGAAATATTGACCTGGAATCGGAAATAGAGATGCGGATGCGCTATCCCGTAGGCCACATCGACTGGAGGAAGAGTTTCGAGAATGGACTTTCATGCCTACAAAAGGAGTACTGTAGGAGCTTAATCTATAGGAGTTTCTCCTGCTGGAGTACCTCAGTCCTATTGTGGATTGACACAAGTGAGAAGTGAGGGTTTTCCTCGATTAACAAAGAACGATATCAAAACCGACCAAGAGCAGGATCCTCTGTGTCATGTAGCCCTTGAAGTCTTGGCCAAACAAGACCCAACGTTGTTGCTGAAAAGCTCTATAGTCAATGCTAAGATATTACATAGAGAGTGGAGTCGGTTGCAGCTGAGAGATGGTCTGTTATACAGGAGAGGCTCCGGCGAAGAGTTTGAGGAAACCTGGCAACTGTTCCTTCCGGAAAACATTGCACTTCAGTATTAATGTCTCTGCATGATGAACATGGACATTTGGGCATAGATAGGACCTTCCGCTTAGTCAGAGATAGGTTCCATTGGCCCGATATGAGGCGGGAGATAGAGAGCTACTGCCGTTCCTGCTTGGTTTTTTTCAGAGGAAAACTCTCCCAGTTCGAGCTGCTTCCATGGAGCATCTGCAGAGTCAGGGTCCCATGAAGTTGGTATGCATTGACTTCCTATGCCTGGAACCAGATACAGGTAGAAGAAGTAATATCTTGGTGGTGACTGACCATTTCACCCGCCTTACACATTAACGATTTACTAACTGCCAAAACCAATGGCCACTACTCTATACTCTTGCTCCTTGACCTCTCTGCGGCCTTTGATACTGTTGACAACCCACTCCTTCTCAATAAACTCCATTTCCTTGGCCTCCAAGACTCTGCTCTATCCTGGTTCTCCTCCTACCTATCACAGCGCTCCTTCAGTGTTACCTACAACTCTGTCTCCTCTCCATTGCCCCTTTCTGTAGGGGTACCCCAAGGATCTGTTTTTGGACCCCTTCTCTTCTCTATCTACATCTCCTCCCTTGTTCACTTGATAACCGCCCACGGCTTCCAATACCATCTATATGACGATGACACCCAAATCTATCTGTCTACTCCCCACCTCACTCCTTCAGTCTCCTCTCGCATTACTCACTTGCTAACTGACATATCAGCATGGATGTCACACCACTTTCTTAAACTAAATCTCTCTAAAACCGAGCTAGTAATATTCCCCCCTCCTGTGCCCCCCTCCATGAGTTTTCCATCAAAATCAATAATGCAGCCATCAATCCCTCCCCTCATGCCAAGGTACTAGGTGTAATCCTAGACTCTGACCAGTCCTTTCAGCCCCAAATCCAATCGCTGTCAAAAGCTTGTAGACTTCGCCTCCATAACATCTCTAAAATGTGCCCCTTTTTAAAGAATGAAACCACCAAGCTCCTCATTCACTCCCTTGTTATCTCTCGCCTTGACTATTGCAGCTCCCTTCTCATTGGCCTACCTTTCCATAGGCTATCCCCTCTTCAGTCTATCATGAATGCTCCTGCCAGACTTATCCTCCTTACCAACTGCTCAGTGTTTGCCACCCCTCTCCACCAATCCCTACATTGGCTCCCGATCGCCCAACGAATTAAATTCAAAATACCACAACATACAAAGCCACCCACAACTCTGCCCCGAGCTACATCACCAATCTTGTCTCCAAATATCACCCAAACTGTCCTCTTCGCTCCTCTCAAGACCTCGTACTCTCAAGCTCCCTTGTCACCTCCTCCCATGCTCGTCTCCAGGATTTCTCCAGAGCCTCTCCCATTCTCTGGAACTCTCTACCTCAACCTGTCTGGCTATCTCCTACTCTAGCTTTCTTCAGGTGCTCCCAGAAAATGCATCTCTTCAGGGAAACTTATTACACCTCCAACTAATCTTTTACCACTTCCATCCGCTCAGTCCCCACAGTTACAACCTTTTGTACCACCTGCCCCCCCATTAGATTGTAAGCTCTTCTGAGCAGGGCCCTCTTAATCCTCTTGTATTCTATTGTATTGTACCTGTATTGTCCTCCTTTTATATTGTAAAGTGCTGTGTAAACTGTTGGCGCTATATAAATCCTGTATAATTATAATAATAATAATTTCACCTGATATGCTCAGGCTTATCCTATGAAAGATCAACAGGCAACCAGACAAAGGTACTTGTGGACAAATTTTTCATTCATTATGGGTTACCTGTCAGGATCCATTCTGACCAAGGAAGAGATTTTAAAAGCCAACTTATACATCAGTTATGCAAATTGTTGGGCATCAAAAAGCCTCAAACCACACTCTATCATCCACAAGGGGATCCCCAGCCTGAAAGATTCAATAGAACTTTGCTGAACATGTTAGGAACCCTACCCACTGAGAAGAAACAACACTGGGGAAACCATATTGCCACCGTGGTACACACTTACAACAGTACTGTGAGTAATGCAACTGGGTATTCACCATACCGACTTTGGAAGAGTAGCTCGACTCCCGATTGATCTGGTTTTCGTAACATATGCTGGTGATACCTCTTTGACTTCCCATAAGGGTTATGTGGACCGTTTATGGAGGAACTTGAAGCAAGCTTATGAGAAGGTTATGCAGCATACTGCTACTCAGGAATTGAGAAACAAAAGGAATTTTGACCTCCAGGTGAAAGTACAAGATCTCCAGCCAGGGGATAGAGTGCTATTGAGAACAAATTGGCTGATCGCTGGAGGCCTCAATCTTATATCATCTGTAAGCAGCTTCCAGGATTACCAGTTTATCAAATCAAACCTGAAGGGAAGTTGGGACCTCTCAAGATGTGGCATCGCAATCATTTACTCCCTTTATCGGATGCAGTCCGAGTGCCTACTTGCTCCCTTAGACCTCCTTCAGATCCAAGTCCCCCCAGGACTAAACTCGTTGGAAATTTCCTGCTCGCCCTATAGTGCCAGTACAAGAAGAAAGTGAGGATTAAGAGGTAGTGCCTTCCTGGTTGTGGGTTCCATTTGTTAGTACTGAAACAGAAGTCAGGCCCTGGTTCAGAAGACAAAAACCAACAAGAGAAGTATGAAGACCACATAAATCACTTGGTCCAAAAACGAATGCTCCATCATTAACTAGAAGGAAAGGTGTTCCCTCAATTGGAAATACTAGACCAGTCCCAAGCTTTGAACAAAGGGATATGATTAGTTTCAATGATAAATGTCTGCCTGTGTTGGAATCTGTCAGTCACACAGAAAGAGAAACATCATTGCTACAAGAGAAGGAAAATGAGAGTAAGAAACTGAGCTTTAATACTATTAATGAGACTGATTTTACCATTCTTAAGTCAGGCCTCTCTACTCCGAGCCCAACTGTATTGATGGAAACTCAGGACCTGGCTCTCATAACAAGATCTGAAAGGAATTCTACTCCTGTAGCAAGCCCTGAAAGGAATTCTACTCATGTAGCAAGCCCTGAGAGGAACTCTACTCCTGTAATGAGCCCTGAGAGGAGTTTTACCCCTGTAACCAATCCGGAGAGGAAATTCACTCCTACAACAAGCTCTGAAAAAACTCTACTGCTGAAGCAAATTCTGAAAGAGGCTCTATCTCTTCAAGAGGTCATGAAAGAAGTTCTGCACCAAAGCTAAAACCAAGTTCTCCTGTCAGGTTAAACGAAACATACACCCCCTAGAAGACTTACTTATGCCACATTGGGGGAGAGCTCTGACAGATTAATTTCCACTATTCAAAGGCCAGATTCTATGCCTGACCCTGTTGCCATCAATTGGGCGAAGGGTGACCTCACTGTGACCTCTGACACCACTGGGTGGGACACGGCTATTGCCCTGGCCTGTCAGAAAACTGATTATGAGCTACCTGAACATGTAGATGAGTGGTTTAAGCAGAATCCAGATGTTTGCCAATATTTGTTGAAATTGAATACTGGTTAAGGTCGATTAATTTATTTTCTTTCAGTAGTAGTTGAGAATCCCTACATCTTAGGGGACCAAAGACTTTAAGTGGGGGGAGAATGTAGCCAGGAGCTGGATATTTACATCCCCTACAATCAGAAAACGATTTGTGCTATTAAATATAAGGCAGCTGTATTCCTCTAGTGTTCCAGTTTAGCTGACCTGTGACTCTGGTAATAATAAGAGAGCAATGCATCTTGGAACATGTAGTTCACTTGCAAGGATTTGCCCCCTGGCTGCACTGGGATGAAACTACAACTACCAGCGGGAAATGGAAAGAAGAGGTTTATGGGAGGAGTAGAGCATTCTGGAAGAGACTATAATAATCTAGGCTTTGGGTCTGGCGCACTCTCTCGGGACCGGCGTGGATCTGTGTGCAGGGAATCTGTTGCTGGAAGCTGCAGCAGCCGCAGCCTGCTTCTACAGATTTATCAGCCAAGATACCTGGAAGAACATCAGCGGACAGCGCGATTACCCTGTTCTGCAACAGCCGGAGAGCCGTTCCTGTTCCATCCACCCAGGTGTGACAGATCCATGTGAGCCATGGTGTGAGGCGGTGGAGACCATCCCTTGAGCCATATAATGGAGAGATCCTCATCATTTTTTATCTACAGTATCTACATCTTCTGTTCAAGTGTGTATCTTTTGAGTAAACATTACTGATTATTATTATTATTATTATACATGATTTATATAGCGCCAACAGTTTACGCAGCGCTTTACAACTTGAGGGTAGACAGTACAAATACAATACACTTAAATACAGCAGGAATCAGAGGGCCCTGCTCGTTAGAGCTTACAATCTAAGAGGGAAGGTCAAGGGATACAAGAGGTAATAACTGTGGGGGATGCGCTGATGGAGAATATAAATGTATAGTTGTTAGGAGGGAGCCAGATAGGCTTCTCTGAAGAGATGAGTTTTCAGGGATCGTCTGAAGGTGGACAAAGTAGGAGAAAGTCGGACAGATTGGGGTAGAGTATTCCAGAGGATGGGAGTGGCTCTGGCGAAGTCCTGGAGGCGAGCACGAGATGAGGTGATAATGGAGCTAGAGAGCAGGAGGTCTTGGGAGGAGCGAAGAGATTGATTTGGTTGGTATTTTGAGATCAGGTTAGTGATGTAGCTGTGGGCCAGGTTGTGGATGGCTTTATAGGTTATTGTTAGGATCTTGAATTTAATTTGTTGGTTGAGTGGCAGCCAATGGACAGATTGAAATAGGGGTGTAGCAGACGCCGAGCGGTTTTTAAGGTGGATGAGCCTGGCGGCAAGGCAACGTTCATAATGGACTGAAGTGGGGACAGCCTATTTAGAGGTAAGCCAGTGAGGAAGGAGTTGCAGTAGTCAAGGCGAGAGATGACCAGGGAGTGGATTAGAAGCTTTGTGGTGTAATTGGTTAGGAAGGGGGCAAATTTTGGATAGCAATTGGATGTGGGGCTGAAAGGTTAGTTCGGAGTCCAGGATTACACCTAGGACCTTGGCGTTTGGGGACAGGTTGATAGTTAAGCCGTTGATTTTGACAGAGAAATCTGGGGAAGTGGCTTGAGGGGGAGGAAATATAAGCTCGGTTTTGGATAGGTTGAGTTTGAGAAAGTGATGTGACATCCAGGCTGATATGTCTGTTAGTAAGTTGGTGATGCTTGAGGAGACAGATGGAGAGAGCTGGGAGTGGAGAGATATAGAGGCAATCAACTGACCCAGGGAGGCGGTGTAGGTTGAGAAAAGGAGAGGTTCAAGAACAGAACCTTTGGGGACACCGACAGAAATGAAGAGGAGGAAGTAGAGTTGTAAGTGACACTGAAGGAGTGATGGGATAGGTAGGATGAGAACCAGCGAAGAATACAGTCGCGGAGACAAAAGGAGTGGAGTTTTTTGAGGAGGAAGGGGTGTTCCGCTGTGTCAATGGCACATTCAACTCTAGTTGGTGTATTTCATTACTGTGCCATTACTTAAAGGAAACTAACGCAATGCTTGAACCCAGTGTGTCAGAGGTAGCAGAGGACCCACAGGGTCAGGGTTACCAGAGGGGTATTGATATTTCTTGCGACCCTCAAGAGGGAAGTGCTACATATACACATAAGGAGCTGTCCATAGGAGCACCTTGTTACATTGACAAGACTAATCTGTGTAACACATAGGCACATACTGTAGCCAGTATGTTGGAGCCAGAATTATTGTTGGTTGGTAGGGGATCAAATACTTATTACTCACTGAACTGCAACTTAATTTATAACAGTGATATCATGTGTTTTCTCTGGTTGATTTTAGGTTGATATTCTGTCTCTATCATTTAGAATACACCTATGATAAAAAATATAGCTATATAAATCCTGTATAATAATAATTATAGACCCTTCATTTTTTTGTAAGTGGGAAAATTTACAAAATCTGCAGGGGGATTAAATAATTACTTTCCCCACTGTAAGGGTGTCCTTCTCCAGCTGACCACCAATGTAATTGGGCAATGTTCTGACAATCAAAGGCATTTCACTAACTACCATTGGCGGCTGGTGAAGTTTTAGGATGGGGGGACACCAGGCCCTGCCCTTCCTTTTAAACCCCTCCTACTTATAATAAACCCCACCCCTTATATAATCCACCCACTCCGCCCCCTGTATTCCACATATTGTGTCAGGAGTACACAGCTCAGCATCACAGGACACAGTATACAGCTCAGCATTACAGGACACAGTATACACCTCAGCATTACAGGACACAGTATACAGCTCAGTATCACAGGACACAGTATACAGCTCGGCATCACAGGACACAGTATACAGCTCAGCATCACAGGACACAGTATACAGCTCAGCATCACAGGACACAGTATACAGCTCAGCATCACAGGACACAGTGTAGAGCCCCAGCATCACAGGTGGGGTATATAGCCAGTATCATAGGACACAGTATAGAGCTCCAGCATCACAAGTAGGGGTATATAGCAGCTAGTATCACAGGTGGGGTAAATTGCAGCCACTATCACAGGTGGGGTAAATTGCAGCCAGCATCACAGGTGGGGGTAAATTTCAGCCAATATTACAGGTGGGGGTCCCCTAATAATCTGTTGTGGTATAATAAAAGTTTGAAGGAGTTTTATAAGATAGAAGGTGGACATGGGTGGGCTCAATACGGTTTGAGATATCTGCAACACATTTTTGGGGAGGATAAAATTCGAACCTTTGATCAAATAAGGGAACAGTTTGGTGTCCCACGGACATGGCATTTTAGATATGTTCAACTACATCATGTGGCCATGTCCCAATTTGGGAGGGGGGGGAGTTGTCCTACAGAATTCTGTGCTGGAATCTGTGCTCCTAGACCCGCACCCGGGGAGAAAGATTTCTAGGTACTACAGGGAGATAAATAAAGGGGATGGCAAACTAATAGATAAGGCCAGGACCCGTTGGTCGGCGGTGATCCCGGAGTTGTCGGAGGAAATGTGGCAGGAAGCACTTGAGACATATCTTTCTACAATTATCTCAGCCAGGGATAAGATGATACAGCTCCGATACCTACATCAAATGTACTATTTTACCCCAATGAGATTATTTTGTATGCATAGGAGAGATTCCTCAACTTGTCACAAGTACCAGGCAGAGGATGGGACCTTCTTTTACATGGTATGGGACTGTAGCAGAATCAGACCCCTTTGGTTCATGGTGACTGCATTTATTGCAGACAACTTTGACTTACCGAATATATGCTTCCCCTTACGATGTTTGTTAGGGGTCTTTGACAAGGAAGAAATGGACACTCCCACAAAACTATTTCTCCGACTGCTATTTTTTGGTATGCGGAAACTTATTGCGCGGAGGTGGATATATACAGAAGTCTGGACATTGAGTATGTGGATGACGGTGGTGAATGCTGACATATCACTATATCAGGTGGCATATGAAGCTAGAGGAGCCCCTAAGAGATTTAGGAAGGTATGGTACAGGTGGATAGACTCCAGGGAGACGTTGAGGGCTGATGAGGATCAATGAGGTGTAGAAGGGCGATTTGGAGAAGAACATAATTATTTCCCCCTATCCGCCTGAGAGAACCTAAAGGATCCCACACTGTCTTTCGCTTGAAGGGAGAAAAGGAGGAGTGAGAGGGAAGAACTTTGCAAACAGTGCTATTATTGTTCTTAGTGCTCGTAATATATATATCAATGTTTTTTTTATTTTGGTTGAACTAGATGGACTTGTGTCTTTTTTCAACCTGACTAACTATGTAACTATGTAATACCCAAAGTAGGTTAAGGGGGGAGGGAGTTTAGGTTCGCTTGTCAGAAGGGGAGGGGTTGTCTCCAGGGCCGTCTTTAACCGCCTCAGGACCGCCCACCGTCAAATGACGGCGGAGCGGTCCTGCTCTCACAGCGGGTGGACGTCATATGACGTCCTCCCTTTAAGCCGGGATTGCGCGCGATCGGGCGCGCGCATCCCGGCTCTGTCGGTGTCGGCGTGTCACGCCGCTTCACCGACAGGGGTGAACAGCCATTGGTTATGGCTGTTCACCACGCGATCGGCCGTGACGAAGTCACAGCTGATCACGAATGGCACGCCCGCTGTTCGCACGGCGCATGCGCGCGATCGGGAGCGCGCTGCGCGTGCGTGTCGGTGGCGGCGTGTTCCTGGGGAACACTGCCTGTCACCAACACAGGTATCAGCCGCCGGCCGGGCACGGTAAGCACTAGTCGACACTGAAGCAGTGCCGGCTAGCGCACCACTTGTCGGTATTGGTTACCGACAAGTGGGGACAGCCACTTCGCCGCACTGTGCGGCTGTGGCTGTCTCGGCCCTACGCGCGCGGGCTAGCGCGCGTTAGGGCCGAATTTCCCTCCTGCAGTATACTGCAGGTGGGCGACACTCTCGTCCTGGCGAGGCGGCAGTAAACTGCCACCCGCCAGGACTCCGCCAATTTCTGCCGGGACCTCTGTTGGGGAGGGGA
>BLSH010237228.1:206013-223390 GCA_018402905.1 Glandirana rugosa | reverse complement strand
GTGATATTGGCTGCAAAGTAACCCCACAGGTGGGGGTACTTTGCAGCCAATATCACAGGTGGTGTAAATTGCAGCCAATATCACAGGTGGGGGTACATTGCAGCCAATATCACAGGTGGGGTACTTTGCAGCCAATATCACAGGTGGGGTACTTTGCAGCCAATATCACAGGTGGGGTACTTTGCAGCCAGTAACACAGGTGGGGGTACTTTGCAGCCAATATCACAGGTAGGGGTACTTTGCAGCCAATATCACAGGCGGGGGTACTTTGCAGCCAATATCACAGGTGGGGTACATTGCAGAGCCCCTCCCCCCCAAAGTCGGGACAAGCCCCGCACTTACCCCATCTAATAGGCAGGTAGGCAGGAGTGTGCAGAGATTGGCTTGCGGACCAGCGGGCTGTCAGTATGCAGAGATCGGCTTGTGGACCAGCGGGCTGTCTGTGTGCAGAGCCTGCGCTTGCGGTGAGCAGGCTGGAGCCTGGTGTCCGGCTTCTCTCTGCATGGTTGGAAGTGACGCAAAGGCTCCTCCAAGATCAATTACCATCGTCTATTGGATGGTGGTGATTGATTGACAGTACCAGGAGCAAATAGACAGCTTGAGGCGCAGAGCAAAGTGCCGCAAGGCAGGAATAAACGCTGCCATTGAAGCGTGATGCCTGCAATCATGTGACTGCCCGAACATTAACGTTAACATAAACAAACTTTTTTTTTTTTAAAGGGGAATTTTTTTTAATTTTTTTTATTTCTTGGGGGGGCGGCGCCCCCTATGGGCGGGCTGTCGCTGCTAACTACCAGTATAAGGAATCATTTAATTGAGCACCAGTGTAATGGGCAATTTCCTGTACAACATCAGTGTAAGGGGGATTTTCTCTATGGTCAGGGACTACAGTCTTTGCCGTCTGCATTTAGTTTCTGGTCATTATTTATTATTTGTTTAATGTTATTATCACTGAAAATGATTTTGTTGTATAGAGCAGCCCAGGGTGTCAGTATACACTTCCCAAATGCATTATTCTTACATTTATTGTTATATCTGAACCTAATGTTTAGGCTAATGTACTATAAACTGTAGGGGTTCTCTAAGAACTAATCATTGTTTCAAGGGTGTCTCCATGTTAAAAGGATTGATTGAGAAAGTCTATTCTAATGGAAACATCCATCTCCTCCTTTGATTGGCAGATTGGCAGCCAGAACTGCTGCTGTCAAGACCCGTGCTTGCAATCACATTGGAAGAAATACCAGTAAAGGTTCAGTTCACTTCTAGTCAGTTCACATTGTTTGCATTCTCAAGCCCCTGATGAAGAGGGCATTTTTAGACCTCTGAAACGCATTGGGTACTCTTTGGATTTTTAGCCTGACTTTTATTGAAATATGGTCATATATGTTTTTTTAGCAGGGGTGTGGTTTTTCAATTTACATTTTTGTTGAATTATACCACAAGCCAAGGAGGCCATGGAGATTCTCTCTGGGTTGTAGATGCTGCCTGCCCAGGAACCAGATTACCTACAGTACATGAACATCAATACTTTAACATAGCAATACCAATAAGATAAGCTTCAGGGGTCCAGTGCTATTTTTCCATTTTCCTCAGCAGACGAGGAAGGTCCACCTTATGTTGTTGCCATTTACTCAATGCCCAGCTGTAGTTCAAAAAATGCAGTAGACAGACTCTTGTTATCAGAACAGAACCCAGGTAATATTTGTATGCATATCACTGACTTCACAATGGGTTAACTGAATATAATTTTAGAATGTTATCTCTTCGTGGAAGTTTTGCTTTAGGTTTTACAGTATCTCCTTCTGTCATATATGATTTATGGATGGTTATGTCTTGTTCTCTCATCTGTACACCCTGTGTTTATTCTTATGTACAGAGATAGCCCATTATGTTTTATGAAGTTCAATGCATAAACTAACCAGGCTGGGATGTGGGAGTAGGGGGATTAAGATAAAGCAAACACATTTCTGTAGACTCTTGGGGGTGGATTATATCGGAAGGCCAGTCCTTGCATTTTTATGCCGTTTGTGAAGCAGAGATGATAAAATGTCCATTTTGATGATAAGCATTGGCATGACTCCAAAGACTTCCACAAATTTGGACAATATTCTGCTATAGGTAGCAAACATTCTGAACTTTGGGTGAAAGCTCACTAGAATGTGTTCCAGTTTCTTGTTTGATCCACTGTTGTGTTTGAAATAACAGGTGGCATTAGCCTTCAAGATCAGCAATGGTAGTTTTTTTGGCAAAGACCAATGCTTTACACTACACTATTCTCACACTACCCTTGTCTGTAACTTTAACCCTCACATTAACCCTCACTATGTCAAAACTCAGTTTTTGGTATACTCACCTCTCCTGTGTCAGGATCCTCTGTACCGAAAGACCAACCCCTCGCTTCCCTTTGTCATCTACTGTACTGTTTCTTCCTCTATGTCGGTCATTTCCATTCACCATAAGGTATACTAATGAAAAAATATACAGGGTGGGCCATTTATATGGATACACCTTAATAAAATGGGAATGGTTGGTGATATTAACTTCCTGTTTGTGGCACATTAGTATATGTGAGGGGGGAAACTTTTCAAGATGGGTGGTGACCATGGCGGCCATTTTGAAGTTGGACATTTTGAATCCAACTTTTGTTTTTTTCAATAGGAAGAGGGTCATGTGACACATCAAACTTATTAGGAATTTCACAAGAAAAACAATGGTGTGCTTGGTTTTAACGTAACTTTATTCATTCATGAGTTATTTACAAGTTTCTGACCACTTATAAAATGTATTCAATGTGCTGCCCATTGTGTTGGATTGTCAATGCAACCCTCTTCTCACACTCTTCACACACTGATAGCAACACCGCAGGAGAAATGCTAGCACAGGCTTCCAGTATCCGTAGTTTCAGGTGCTGCACATCTCGTATCTTCACAGCATAGACAATTGCCTTCAGATGACATCAAAGATAAAAGTCTAAGGGGGTCAGATCGGGAGACCTTGGGGGCCATTCAACTGGCCCACGACGACCAATCCACTTTCCAGGAAACTGTTCATCTAGGAATGCTCGGACCTGACACCCATAATGTGGTGGTGCACCATCTTGCTGGAACTATGATGTCGGTGATAGGGAATTGCTGGCCATCAAGTCGGCTTTGGAGGAATGGCGGTACCTCCTGGAAGGAGCAGCTCACCCGGTATTGGTTTTTACTGACCATAAAAACCATAAAAAAAACCATATGCTGTGAAGATACGAGATGTGCAGCACCTGAAACTACGGATACTGGAAGCCTGTGCTAGCATTTCTCCTGCGGTGTTGCTATCAGTGTGTGAAGAGTGGGAGAAGAGGGTTGCATTGACAATCCAACACAATGGGCAGCACATTGAACACATTTTATAAGTGGTCAGAAAAAGTTGCCGCGTTTACAGATGATGAGAATTAATTTATGGGGTTTTTATTTTTTTATTTTTTTTTACTAGTAATGGCGGTGATCTGCGATTTTTAGCGGTACTGCGATATTGCAGCGGACATGTCAGACCATTTTGACACTTTTTTGGGACCATTGGCATTTATACAGCGATCAGTGCTATATAAATGCACTGATTACTGTGTAAATGCCATTGGCAGTGAAGGGGTTAGCCTAAAGGGGGCGCTCTAAGACTTAACTGTGTTCCCTGGGCGTGTTCTAACTTTATGTGGGCTGGCCTGGCTGGGGGAAGGGAGTGATCACGGCTTCCATATATAGAAAGCCTGTGATCACAGCCCTTCCCCCTCTAACAGAGATCCATGTTTACATACACGGACCTCCGTTCTTTCACTACGGGGGGGCCCACCCGCCCCACCCGCTCCCTGGCCCCCCTGCTCCCTGGCCCCCCCTGAACACAGTGAGTGCGCGAGCACGCCTCCGGCGGTGCGTGCACGCTCACAGTGAGGGATATCGCAGCCACCATCGTAGGACGGCGGTTTGCGATATCAAGCCACTCTGTCGCCATCAGACTGCGGTCGGCAAGTGGTTAAAGGCCGCTATAACTGGCCAATCACGCCCCAGATTCCATGCCTCAGAAGCAAAGCTTGGGGGAGGATCAGGCTCTGTAGGAACGTAGGCATGCAACACAAACAAAAAGGCCAGACCACGTCAACCTGATGACATTACTGCTAGGCCCCACACTGACGTGTTTCATTGCACAGAAAGTCCTCGGAGGGTTGCCAGATTTCCCCATGGTGGGGCCTAGCGATGATGTCATCACACCGGCGTGGTCCGGCGTTGTTTATATTTCATACTGCACTATGGGGTTTTCTCTTCTCCTTCCTCTTGACTGAGATTGTCCTACACATTGTTGGATGATCGTTTGAGAGTTTAACCTTGAACAACCAGACCTGATAATTTTATTGTGAGCTTGATCTGACCTCTGTAATGCAGGATCTTAGGCTCTGGGAAGCGAGCTGTGATGGTGGTGGGATCACGGTGGTCGGTGAAGAAGATCATTTTTTTCCTTGGTTTTCACTGGTGGATATAGTTATTGTTTTCATCAATGGACTCTGTGTGAGGACTTTTCCCATTTTAAAAACAAGTCTGAAGGCTGGCCAGAGGCATATAACGCTCCATCCTCCTCCCTTTCAGCGTCGGCTAGGCTTCTTGGTCTGTGGAAGCATCCGGCGCGACGTAATTTCCGGATACACGGGACTTCCGGTTTTCACAGAGACACGGGCGGCTCGTGGTGACAGGTACAGGGGCTGCAGCAGCATTGTCGGGCATCGGTGGCTTACAGGTAACGATCGGGGCGGAGGGGGTAGAGCGTTCGCTGTTATACGGCTGGGCATACGAATGGGCAAGCGGGGCATAGTTCAGTTTAATTTTGTCATTGCGGTTCAATGCGGGGGGGGAGCAGATGCACAAGCGTAGCAAGCTGCTGATTATCCGGCGCCCCCCCATCCGTGCCATGGGGCCTGTCTGTTGTGGCCCTGTGGCTCTGAGTTCTGGTGTACCTGGATGGGGACGAGGAGGGGCAGAGCTTTTTGCCGCTCACGGCATTTCACCAGGGTTCAGTGCGGGGGGGGGGGCAGGTGCCTAGCAAACGGCTGATTCAATCCGGCGGTCGTCTCCGCCGCCCCCCACCAGCTGGGATAATGAGATCCGTATCCTGTCTTTCTCCACCCTGGCGTGCCTGGATGGGGGGGGGGGGGTGATGCAGCAGAAAGTGCCACGGCCAGGCAGCATGTAGGGAGGGGTGGTTGCAGGAAATCGCAGGTCAGGTTAGGTAGTCGCCGCTGTGGTGGCCGGGTGTCATGTGTTAAGGGGGGAGGAGGGGGCAGGAGTGTGCTGAAAAAAAAAAAACGGGGGAGGTATATTGTAGTTCCTCAGCATACACAGGCTGGTTCAATGGTTAGATAAGGGGTTATTGCTTAGGTCTGTTGGGGGGGGGGGGGTGTCTCTTACAGCATGATTGGGGGGCATTGTTGGATGTTACTTCTCGGTTCGTTGTTAAGTATGGAGGGAGTCACTGCCAGTACTTTTTATCACAGGTGGTTCTTCTTCTTCTTCCAGTCGTTAGGGTTGCTTCTGCAATAGTGGTGTTCTTCGTAGGTGGACCTCTGAATTCTGTATCATTAGTAGGTGTGTTAAGAAAAAAAAAAATTCACACATGGAGGGTTACTGTTGCACGGGGCATGGTTCAGTTTCTGGTGTCTGTCATTTTCGTGCATTTTTTCATGTTCGTTTGCATTTGCTGCAGTGTCATTCGTTACTTCATCACGTCTGTCATACCTTATCATCAGGTGCATCACGCACGTCATCAGAATAATCATGCACAGGGTTCGGTACTGGCTCTTGTAGTGGGGGTGCTTACCCTTATGCTTTCTTTCTGTAGATTGGACATGTCGCATGTATCTGAAAGTGAGGATTTGGCTTTCATCCCACCAACCCCACGAGGAGGGTCAGAATGTGGGAGCACTCAGTCGTTAAGAAACTGGACCATACCCAGGCTCACAGCAGAGCTGCGTCAGAGGGGCATTCCATTCCCAGCTTCAGCCAGGAAAGCTGAGTTATTTAGGCTATTGTTTCCAACTCTGTCGCAGCCAATCGCCTCTACCAGTGAAGAGCATGTTTCTGTGCACACATCCTTGACACAGATTCACACCGTGTTAAACACGTTGGTTACATCCATGTCGCAATTACAGGATAGGATGGATGTGATTGAAGCACGTGCTGCTAGGGATCAAGCAGTTGCAGTTCCATCAGCTCCTGCTCCTCCTAGCACGCCTGCAGGTAATGTTGACGTTCTGTTGCCGGTGGCAGCTCCTTCACCATTGACAGCATTACCATCAGTATCCCTGGCTCATTTTATCCCAACCAATGTCAAGAAAGATATTTTGGAAGGGAAAGATGTGAATTTGGCATCGTTGCTTATTGCTTCACATGATGTATCAGAGAATAAGTCCTATGCATGCAGGGAAGTCTTGGGGGTGCTTAAAACAAAGGACCCCAGGCTTAACCGCAAGCTTAGTGTGGCAGAATTTGTGCTGGTATTTGGTATTTTCAGGGATATTATCTGCTCAGTTAGTCCCAGTAGAAGAGAGGAGTTGGACCTATATCTACACAAGGTGGGGTATTTGGCGCATTAATATTAATATGGCATAGTTTTCATGACTACCATAGATCTTTTTCGGCGAAGGTTGCAGCAACTTGGGCTCAGTTCCAGTTAGTCACATGTTGGAGTAACATTGATACGGAACTTTTCTGCAGGCATTTTGCCAATCAGAAGTCTCCAGTGTGCGGCAATTGTCAGTCCACAGCTCACACTTCAGCTTGGTTCCCCACGTTCGAGGCATCTAGTCATGTCGGGGCGGTCTAACAAGTAAGTGGGGTATCTTCCACAGGACCCACAGGACAGGTGGACAAGTTGAGGGGGCCTATCCGTTATCTGGGTAAGGCACAGTTGTGCAATAATCATAATCAGGCAGGTTGTAATTACAATCAGTGTAGGCTCCTACATGTCTGCACTAATTGTTTCAGGGCACACCCCAAGTCCTCTTGTTTGGTTAGGTCATCCAGCACATGACTAAGCCAATTAAACATTTCTTTGTTAGGGGACTGTTTATAAAATCATCCGTCACCGGCATTCAGGCAATTTTTGATGGAGGGATTTTTAGAGGGGTTTCATACAGGTTTCATTACACTTCCAACGCAGTCTTTCGAATGTAGGAATCTGCTGTCAGCAGATAGACATGCTGCTGTGGTGGATGAACTATTGGAAGTAGAAATCTCCAAGGGCTTCGTGATTGGTCCATTTGTGTCTCCACCTTTTGGCATGTGGAGGGTCAGCCCGATAGGGGTGGTTTGTGGAAAATTCTCCAATAAATATTGTTTAATTTATGACCTGTCTGCGCCTCATTCTTCCCACATACCGAGTTTGAATTTACTTGTTCCATCAGAAGAGTTTTTGTTGAAATACGCATCGGTGGATTCAGCCATACAGCACGTTTTGCAGTTAGGAAAAGGGGCTTGCTCCTCCAAAGTGGATGTGGCGGATGCGTTTAAGCTGCTGCCTATCAAGCCTAACCTTTGGCAATGGTATGGCATCAAATGGCGGGGGAATTATTACTGTGCCACTATATTAACGTTCGGATCAAAGAGTAGTCCTTGCTTGTTTGATTTATTTGCACAAGCACTTCACTGGATTTTGGGTAACTGCGAGAGTTGTGAGTGGATAGTGCATTACTTAGATGATTTCCTACTGATTGAAGACCCGGATTCATCACCTAAGGATCTGAAGTCACTTACTGGGTTGTTCTCGGAATTGAATGTTCCGTTAGCAGCCCGCAAAGTAGAGGGGCCGTCCAAGGTTATACATTTTTTGGGTATAACTTTGGATTCTGGTAGCATGGTTGCAAGCTTGCCCAAAGAGAAACTGGTCAGGATTCGGCAGACTATTCATGGGTTTGTGCGGTCACCAGTTTGTTCCAAAAGGGAGCTGCAGTCTCTCTTGGGCATGTTGAATCATGCTATGAGGATTAGCCCTCAGGGTAGATCCTTCGTATCTAGGTTATTGGCCCTGCTGCCCTTATGTCAGGATTCTGAATCAGTGATCAGGTTGCAGGCGGATGCCCGAGCTGATCTGATCATGTGGGATCAGTTCCTTTGTGACTGGAATGGCATCTCCTTACTTATTCCACAGCCTACCAATGATTCACCTAGGGTGTTCTCCAATGCTGCAGCGTCCATGGGTTTTTTCGGCCATATTTGGTAACCAATGGTTTGCTGGCCTCCCAAGGTGTTTCATTTGCCTAAATTTGCTCAGACCTCAGCTCTTTTTGAAATGTATCCGATGTAGCAGCAGCAGTCACGTGGGGAGCAGAGTGGATTGGGAATTCAGTAATTTTCTTCACAGATAATTAGGCTTTGGCCAAAATTTTCAACAAAGGCAGATCAGGATCACTGTTGATCATGTCATTCATGCGCAGATTCACATGGTTAAGCCTCACTTTCAAATTTCATTTCCATGGTGAATTCATCGGGGGAAGATTTAACCTGCCTCAATTTTTCTTACAGCATCCGGGAGCGGAGCTGGAGGGCAAAGCAGTTTCGCCTTACGCCCATCTGATCATGGACTAGGCAGGTTCTGGGATCAGGCCATGGTGCATGGTGTTGGCCAACGGTTCCCTATACAGGAATACCTTGAAGACTTATACCACGGGGTGTATGGCGTTTCGCAGGTTCATGGATCGATATCCTTGTGATGCCCCAGGGGATGTTAGTTATGTCATGGCATTTGCAGCTTACTGTCACAGCGAGTTGGGATTATCCTCTAGCACTGTTAAGCTGTATTTGTCAGGGGTACAGCATTTCAGATCTCTACAGTCACCTAACAAGCCGTCCATTTTTGCAGCTCACCCTCTCAAAGCTATGTTGAGGGGGATGAAAAGGTCTCAGCATCAATCTCGGTTGTCACGGCTACCAATTACGGGGAGAATTTTTCGGGACATGTCAGACATGTTGTCTACTTCCCTATTTGGGGGGGGGTCCTAGTTTGGTGCTCAAAGCCGCCATTTATCTGAGTTTTTTTGGTTTTCTCAGACCAGGGGAAGTTTCGCAGGCTAGCCTGCATGCACCGGTTTTACTAAGAAGTAGTCTTACCAAAGAAAATGACCATTACGCCAGCTAAGAAATAGTGAAACTAGACAGTTAGGGCCTGGGTTTATGGTCAAATACTATGGCACTGGTGGCCGATGGTGTTCAATGGTAGTTTTGGATACGCTCTGTAGTCACTTTGTGGCAGCACCTTTGGATTCCCCTTTGCTCCCCCTTCCAGCGTGTCCTCTGTCCTTAAAACAATTCATTACGCATATGCGCATCTTGCTGACAAATTTGCATCTGAATCCTAGACGATTTTCTGGACATTCGTTTAGGATTGGGGCAGCTTCCGCAGCTTCTAAGCAGGGGGTCCCGGCATACATTATCAAACATATGGGGCATTGGAGGTCTGCTTGCTATAGTCGTTACATACCTGAACCACATGCGGAAGTTATCCGAGCTTTCAATACTCTGTTAAATTAAGTAGGAAGTGATTGTTAGTCTCTGCAATAAAAATCATTTCATACCTATTTCGTGTCTTTTGCCCTCTTTCAGGTGTACTGACCAGCTAGATCAAGGCACATTTCAGGTCTGGCAATTCCGGTATCACTGTCCAATCAGGGAAGAATCTGACCACAATTGTGATTTGCATGTTTTATGTAAATCTAACAGCACAACACATAAGGAATATATCGTTTTGCTATCTGAATATTGGGATGTCTGTAAGTGCTGCTGTTTTTATTAGTGCACTGTTACGCATATTTTTAGGTCACATATATTTTCCAGCACTAAGCGCAGTTTTCTTTTTTTTAAACATTTTTATACTGTTAGAAATACTTTGCACACACTGAGAAAAGGGAAGGAGTTGCAATTTTGTATATGAGCTATTCCACACATAGGGGTTGATTTACTAAAACCTGAGGGTGCAAAATCTGGTGCAGCTGTGCATGGTAGCCAATCAGCTTCTAACTTCAGCTTGCCCAGTTAGGCTACTTTCACACTAAAGCGTTTTACAGACGCTATTTAGCTAAAAATAGCATCTGTAAAGTGCCTCAAAAATCCCCCCCAATCCACCCCAATGTGAAAGCCCTGAGTGCTTTTTACACGGGGGCAGTGCGCTTGCAGGACGTTACAAAAAGTCCTGCAAGCAGCATCTTTGGGGTGGTGAGGGGAGCGGGAATATACCGCTCCTCTACCGCCCCTGCCATTGAAATGAATGGCAAGCGCTTCCGAATCGGAGCACCGGCACTTTTAACCCCTTTTTAACCCCTTGTGGGGGCTTAAAAGCGCGGCGCTCCCGCCCATGTAGCGGAGCCCTATCACTGGTAAAACTCTGCTAAAACTAGCGGGGTTTTACCGCGGCTGCCGCTCAGTGTGAAAGTAGCCTTAAACTTTGGCACAAAGAAAAAAACTGGAAGCTGATTGGTTTCTATGCAGAGCTGCACCAGATTTTGCTTTCTCTAGTTTTAGTAAATCAACCCTATAGAGTCAGATCCTGGGGAGACAGTTAAAGATGGTCAAATGTTTTCCTGTTCATTGTACTCAGGGAGACATCTGTGTGTCCCAAGCCCCCCTAACCACCAGGCCCTCCAACATAATCCAATCCATAAGGCAGAGAATACTCAACTCCTGAGCTTCTGTTTACCAGCCTACACGTTTTACACTTATAAGGTTACACTTGACCTCAGGAAGATTTACCCCCCTTCATAACAAGGCCATTTTTTTGCAATACAACACTGCGTTACTTTAAATGACAGTTGCGCGGTCATGGGCACTGTACCTAAATTCATTTTATGTCCCTTTTCCCTACAAATAGAGCTTTCTTTTGATGGTATTTGATCAACTCTGGATTTTTTATTATTGGCGCTATAAACAAAAAAAGATCGACAATTTTGAAAAAAAAACAACAATATTTTTTACTTTCTATTATAAGACATATCCAGTAAAAAACTTAAGAAATCAAATGTCTTCATGAATTTAGGCCAATATGTATTCTGCTACATGCTTTTGGTAAAAAAAAAGTCCCAATAAGCGTATATTGATTGGTTTAAGTGAACGTTATAGCGTTTACAAACTATGGTATATATTTATGGAATATTTATACTAGGAATGGCGGCATTCAGCGACTTGTAGTGGGACTGCGATATTGCGGTGGACAATTAGATGCTAACTGACACTTTTGACACTTTGCGGAAACAAATGACGCCAATATAGTGATCAGTGCTAAAAATATGTCACTTTACTTATGACACTGGCTGGGAAGGGGTTAAACATCTAGGGTGATTAAAGGGTTAAATGTGTGCCTAGCCTGTGTTTTTGTGCACTGTGTCAGGTGCTTTTACTAATTGAAGAGATGGATTTAGTTCCCTGCTTTGCAGGAACACAAAATCCATTCTTTCCCCCCCTGTCAAAACAGAGATCTGTCTTTTTTACATAGACAAACCCCCATTCTTTGTATTTTACCCATGATCGGTGGGTGCTGGCGGACATCTGGCGCCCGCAAATTGGCTTCTGCTGTGAATAATCAGCCCGTTGGTGGCGCGCACTCGCCCCCTGCAGATGAAAGTGCAGAATCACGTATATATACAGAGCTGCTGCCCTGTAGCAATAAAACTGCTATGGGGCAGTCCTTTAGTGGTTAATGTACCTGACAGCTAAACAGAACCTCTGCAGAGCTGTTTCAGCTAAGGCAGGAGCATTTTTTAACTTACACTATATGTCTCATGACATAGTGTTGCGAAACATAAACTAGAGCTCCAGAAGGGTATAAGCTGAAGACATTTGGACTGGTGCAGTTTTATGAAAGAGGCCCATCCTATAACAAATATATTCCAGCTGTAGGTATAAAAGCACCTAAAAGAAACTGTGTTGCCCATAGCAATGAGTTGCTTTCTTCCAGTTTCCTAATGTAAGTTAATGATAGAAGAAATGTGCCTGCCATGCGCAAAACTATTCATTGGCTGCTATAGCAAACAGTTTCTACCGCTTATTGCTTGTGGACTTTTTCGTCTTATGAAGGTTACGGTTGCGATGGGTAACGCAGATATTTTCATTTCGGTCTTGAAAGTCTCCCAAAGTCTGTTTGCTTTATTGAGTCACCTGAGGGCCAGCAAAATAAGAGTGGAATTAACCCTCCTCGGTGACGACACACAGCTCAGGCACTTATCCCAGAGACGATGAAGTGCTGCTTCTAAAATCTGAGCTAATAATTAAAACAGAGGCCGTGCACGGGCAGTGTGCCCAAAAACACATGTATTTTGTGAGCCATGAAGCAAACTCCTGTAAAACTTACTCTAGAAGATTTTATTACTCCAATAAAAGACTTTCCTCAACATCCTGTTCCACACAAGATGCACACTTTGTAATAACGGCATTTAATGGCTGCCCCGATGCTAAAACCCTGAGATGTCTGGAACAGCGAGACAGCGGCTTCATTTTTCACATTAATGACTTTAAGCAGATTTGGATATGTCGAGGGGCAGTGCTAGGAAAATCATGTGAAAGGGGACCTGTCATATTATTAAGCTGACTTTTCTAAAGTACTGGCATCTACTCTGCAGGGTGTATAGAGAGTGCTGTTTGACTGCAGGTGCCTTGGGGTTTTGTTATACTGGATTAGATGTAATGCTTAGAATGGTTCCCTTCTAAACATAGGGTTACACAAGTGCTTCTTCTGGTTGGATTGGAGGATGAGTGGGGTTGCAAAGTACTTGCACTGTTATTGGCGTCTTCTTATTCCGCCGGTGATGATGCAACTCCTGCACGCGCGCAACGGCTTTGCATCATCCACGCATCCAGATCCACTCTTTGGCATCTTCTAAGCTTCCATTGCATTCCATTCCATATATGTTAGATATGATAATCAGAATTACCCTTGGTCATGTCATACCAGCAAAACTTGCAGCAAGTACCAAGGGTTCTGAAAATGTTATTGTAGCTGGCTACAGTGCTGGCGATGTAGATGAAGACAATACCTACCTATGCAGCTACAAATTTGTGTGGCATGGTCGTCAGCAGCTTCACGAGATGACATAAGTAACTAATGAAGGTGGTGTTTTTTTTGGCTAGCTCCAAACACTGCAGAAAGCCAGTTACTTCTGCAAGGCATTACACTTACCCCTGGAGTAGTTGCTCTGCTGTCTGCCAGAAAGGCTGTGAAATTCAAGCTGCCTGAAGAGGGTCCCTGGAACGGAAATTGAGACTTGCATAATGCAGAATGGGGCACTGCTTGCAGCCAAGGTGTTGCCAGTTCCTGGTACTGTATATTATCATTCCACCTGGGCAGAGCTGCAGTTGAATGTGCTGTTTAAGTCAGTTTGTTGCATGAAATACATTGACACAACTCCTATGTGTATACCCATGCCTTAAAGCAGGGGTAGGGAACCTGCGGCTCTCCAGCTGTTGTAGAACTATATTTCCCACGAGGCATTGCTTGGCTGATGGATACAATTACTCCCAGAAGCATGATGGGAAATGTAGTTCTACAACAGCTGGCGAGCCGCAGGTTTCCTACCCCTGCCTTAAAGGGTAGGTCTATTCAGAATACTGTTTTGGTAGATGCTGAACCCATAAAACCACATGACTGTTTCTTATGTTTCTTGGGGACTTTATTGATGGGATCTCAGCTATTGAGTTCAGGTTTCGGTACACCTATGTGGCCATTACAAGGGGCTCAAAGTATTCCAGCTGGAGTTTGTTTATAGAGTGCAGCAGGAGTAACAGTGAGCCCCCATTCACATTGGCACGGTTTGTCAAATCACAGACTATTGTCGGCAATGGCATTGTCCTAATTGGTGCGACTCCGACTTTGCGGCGCCACACCGGTTTCCAAAAGTAGTTCCTGCACTACTTTTGGCGACTTTGGGGGCGATTTCAATAGACATCTGTTCATGGATCCGCACAGATGTCTTTCCAACTCGCCCCCAAACTCAAAATGCGGGTTTGAAATAACTTGCATGGTTTCAGTGTGAATGAGGGTTAAAATTTGAGAATCATGCCAGTGTGATGTTGCTGTCGAAGTATACAAGACATATAAGAAAGCAGGGGCAGATGCAGCCCACCAGACAACACTTTTGGTGGAAATACACCTTTTAAATTAAGATGACCACTTTTAACAAATGTACATGGAAGATGTTAGTTATAAATGCCCATACAAATTACTGACATTTTTTCCTCTGGCATCGTCATTACCAGCCCTCTATACTGTATATATGCACACACCCCTATATACACTCTGTATATTATTTTTGCAGTAGATTGTGCTTTCCTGATGAGCAAGTCAAACATTATGTTTGGATGCTTTTTTAATCCAAATTATAAAGAAATTTCAAGCTGTGACTCAGAAACATAAAAAAAAAATGTTAAAACATCGTAAACATAATACCTTTATCTTGTTCATTTTTATTTTATTTTATTATTCTTTAACAGTGAGCTGAAGAATTCAGTACATAAAAGTTAAAAAATTTGGGCCTGGCAAAATTGTGGATATGGTCTTGGTACAGTCAGTAAATGCGGCCCGGTAATTGACCATAGACTTTGAGTCTCCGCACACCCTGTCATGTACATTTTTAGGCATCCAACTTTAGTCTTGTTTCCTTGGTTGTCTTCCAGGTCCTTGAGCTTTCAAGCTTTTGAAATCGAAACGTCAAACACTTGTTTAGTCAGAGGGCAAGCCCAGTAATATATGAACTTTAGAAAAGCATTGGTTCTCAGTACCAAGTTTGGAAGCACGTAGACCTTGGTGCAGAAGATTGTGCTTTCAGCATCGATAGTCCTGGTAAAGTGGGGTTGTTAGAGGTTAAGCTAGGGTTAGGGTTCAGGGCAGTGGTGTATTTAGGTTTTGTGCTCGTGCCCCCACAGTTGCGGACTGCTGGCTGCCCGCACAACAACTCATTGGTTGGGGTCTGCCGCCTGGGCCCTTTGGGATGCTTGGACCCCCACATGTATGGGCTGCCCCCCTCTGATGACCGGTATGTATTATCATACCGGCAGAACTAAAAGTGCAAGCCGGCGGGGACTTTTTTCGTGCTGCCCCCCTGCAAAGTGCCACCCTAGGCCTGGGCCTTGTTGGCCTAGGCCAAGATACAGCATTGGTTCAGGGTTAGGGTTAGGGTACAGGGGCTAGGTTAGGGTTCAGGTTTTACAATGTTTTAAACCTGAACGCTAGGCAGATGTAAACGATACAAATTATGCATCTTTGTAACCATTATTAATTAAATATATTTTATAAATGCAAGTGTAAGTATCTATATTTGACCTAGTGTAGGCCTCTTGTAGTCCCTGTACAGCAAGTCTGTAGTGTGAGAGGAAGAAGCAAAAAAAGGAAACAGCCAGTTCATTTGTTGACAAGAAGCATGCTGTTAGGAACGGCTTCTCTTTTCACTGACCAGTCACAGGCTGGGGCAGGTCTAGGAAGATATTGGTGCAGATAAAGTGAATTTAACCCCTTCAGATTCACGCTATTGCTGAAGTACGGCTCCAGTGCGGATCTGAATTTCCGGGATGACGTCCATGGACGTCGTCCCCTGTGCACACTCCCTGTATGCACTGACAGGTGGCACGCGCGGCCACCACAGGCTGCGTGGGCGCGCCCGCGGGTCTGGCGCACTCGATGTCCGCTCGTGACCCGCGATCGCCTGTCAGAGCTACAGAGCGGGGAACCACGATGTAAACACGGCGGTTCTCCATTCTGTGATCCCTGTCACTGGGATCAGTTAGATTTGTTATGTCTCTGCCAGCGTCGCCACCTCACAGTTAGAACACATGCAGGGAACACAGTTAACCCCTTCACTGCACCCTTAGTGTTAACCCCTTCGTTGCCAATGACATTTATACAGTAATCAGTAGATATTTACATTTCTGATCACTGTATAAATGTCATTGGCTCCAAAAAAGTGTCAAAAATGTCCGACATGTCCACCCCAATATCAAAGTCCCGATAAAAATCGCAGATCGCTACCATTACTAGTAAAAAAAAATAATAATAATAATAAAAACGCCATAAATCAATTCCCATAGTTTGTAGACACGACAATAACTTTTGCGCAAACCAATCAATATACGCCTATTGCGATTTTTTTTTTTACCAAAAATATGTAGAAGAATATATATCGGCCAAACCTGATGAATCATTTTTTTTATATATATTTTTTTGGATTTGTATTATAGCAAAAAGTAAAAAATATTGTTCTTTTTTCAAAATTGTCGCTATTTGTTTGTTTATAGCACACAAAATAAAAATTGCAGAGGTGATCAAATACCACCAAAAGAAATCTCTATTTGTGGGAAAAAAATGATAAAAATTTTGTTTGGGTGCAACGTTGCACAACCGCGCAATCGTCATTCGAAATGCGACAACTCTGAAAGCCGAAAATTGGTCCGGGCAGGAGGGGGGTTTAAGTGCCCAGTAAGCAAGTGGTTAAAGATGCTTGACATCTATTGACCACCATGGGTTGCAGGAAAGAAAATCAGTCAGAGTTGATGAGGGAATCCCTCCTGCAGGGCTATTGTGTTCTCCCTGCAGGTGTGGGGTGCGGGGGAGCTGTCCCTGCTGGAAGAACACACAGTGATTATTGATAGTGGCTATAGCCACTGGTAATAATCGCTTGAAAAATCCGACAGATTGGTCAAACAACTTGAGTACAATCAGCCTGCCCATACACATTTTGAATCTTGGCTAGTCCCTGCTGAACCAACCGAGATTCGACCTGTCTATGGCTGGCATTAGGTTAAAGTTAGACTTTGATTACGTTTAGGGCGTGGTTATGGTTTAAAGAAGTATTAAACCCTCATTGTTTTTTCTTTAACTTAACATACTGAGCAAAATAAAATAAACATTCCCCCTTGATGAAAGAAAAACTCACCTATTAACACTAGTGTTGAGCGAACCCGGACTGTAACGTTCGGGTCCGTACCGAACTTTCGGGTGTCCGTGGCACGGACCCGGACCCGGACATTTCAAAAATCGTTCGGGTTCTCCCCCTTACAAATAAAATAAAACGAGTCATACAATTCAATTTCTTTTTTGTTACTCCCAAATTATGAAGAAATTTGGTATTGGTGCGGGATTTGCATTAGTTTCAGATTGAAATTGGATTACGGTCGGTATCTGTCCAGCTTAGAGCCAACCAAGTCGTCCCTGATCGGTTCTAAGTTTTACACATACCCGTCCGACTAACATGAGTTCAACAAACTGGTTAGACAGCCTAAAAAGTTCGCTAATAATGGTCACCGATATCGGTGATAGTTATTAGTGACACACAAGAAGGTCGTCCCTGTCGAGGGGGCGTGGGGTGTGGACGTCCCTCTTGTGT
>BLSH010237228.1:179021-200554 GCA_018402905.1 Glandirana rugosa | reverse complement strand
GGCACTTGCCCTAGTTTGAAGATGATTTTAGAACAGTTATATGGCTTCTACCATTAATTAATACTTTTCAGACACAGTTTGAAGATGATCCACATTCACCTCCATTTTTGCTTTTTTTATGTTTTTATTTTTTTTTAAATATTTACAGTTATTTCCCTGGCCCCATTTTTTTGTAGGGCACTTGCCCTACCCTTACCCCCATTTTACTTCCTTTTGCAGCCCTCTAGGGCTTTCCAGGACTTTGTTACAGCCATTTTTGTGCATAAAAGTTCGGGTCCCCATTGATTTCAATGGGGTTCGTTGTCCGTGCGATCGTTCGGGTTCCGTCCGGACCCGGACCCGGACTTTGTCCCGAAGTTCGGACGGACCAGCAGAACCCGAACTTCCAGAGGTTCGCTCAACTCTAATTAACACCGTAATTCCCCTAATACATTTTTACAGATACGGTAAGTTTGGTTGGATATTCCAGGTCACCACAATTCATACTGGACAGGCTTCTACAGGGGTGATGGGATTTAGGCCCCTTTCACACTTATGCGACTTTTCCTGCGACTTGGGACTGCAAAGTCGCATGACAAGTCATTCCCCATTATTTCAAATGAGTACCATTCATATCTGTATGACTTCAAGTCGTGCCGACTTCAAAGTAGACCCTGCATTACTTTCGCCCAACTTTGATGCAACTTGATTTCCATAGACTTCAATGTTAAACCCTCAAAGTGTCATGCAAATCGCACCTGAATAATATAGATGCGATTTCTGTACGACTTTTGTAATATGTTTTCATTGTGCCAAAGTTGCAACAAAGTCGGACCAAAGTCGTACTGATCCGAAATCGCGGCAAAATCGCAGTAAAATCACATTGCACAAGTGTGAAAGGGGCCTAAATATTATAGAAGTGTATGTACACTTATATACTGTTTTATTTCTATTTGATTTTTCCGTTTTTCTTTCTATACTTGTATCATTAATATAACATTAACTGTATGGAAAGGCTTATAGGCTATAGCCATTAGGAGCAAATGTTGAAAAGTTCTTGTAGCTTACTCAGCGAACCTCAGAAGCAAGTATATGACTTGCTAGAACAAAAATGGGTGGTTTCTTCTTTAGTTCCTTACAGTCCATGGTGGCAGTTTTTCTAACAAGTAGGGTGGATACCCCTGCATAGTTGCCAACATTCTAAAAAAAATGAATAGGGAAACTTTTTTGTATGAAGCAGAGTCTTATTTTAATTAGGGGCGGGGCATTAATTTGTAGGTGTGGCTTAGTAGTGAGAAAAAATGTGCTAAGCATGCTGTGGTGAATAATGGGCGTGGCTTAAACTAAATATTAGGCGTGACGGGGCAGAGGCCCCTCCCCTCTCCACTGTACACACAGAAGAGACCTGCTAGCCGCATGGAGATACCCCGCGGCCATGTCTTCACAGTCGGGAGCTGTGGCCTGGTGACGGGTTGCTGGGAAAAAGCCAATTTCCAGTGATTTTTAGGGAAAACCAGGACTGTTGGCACCTATGCCCCTGGTTAAGGCCCATTTCCACAGTTGTATTAAAAACAGATGTTTACTTTCTGGTGTACACTCGGGGCAGTTGAAAACAATGGGCAAAACAGCAAAAAGGCTATTCATTTTGCAAGGGAACTTACACTTTGGAAAGATATTTGCCCTAGAGAGCTTAGTGAATGAGGTGAAGCTCTGCTAACTTTCATTATCTAATCATGTGTAAGCAAAGGCCATTTTTTTGCGATAAAGCACTGTGTTAGTTTAACTAACAATTGCGCGGTCGTACAACATTGCACCCAAACAAAATTTATGTCCTTTTTTTCCCACAACTAGAGCTTTCTTTTAGTGGTATTTGATTACCTCTGGGGTTTTTATTTTTTGCACTAAACAAAAAAAGACAGACAATTTTGGGAATTTTATTTTTACTGTCTGCTATAAAACACATCTAATTAAAAAATGAAAACAATCTAATTTCTTCATCAATTTAGGCCAATAAGTACTCTGCTACATATTTTGGGTTAAAAAAAGTTCCCAATAAGCGTTATATTGATTGGTTTGCACAAAAATCAAAAGTTATAGTGTCTACAAACAATGGGATTTTTTTTTTTTACTAGTAATGGCGGCGATCAGCGACTTATAGTGGGACTGCGATATTGCAGCGGATAGTCGGGACAGTAACAGACACTTTTGACATCTTTTTGGGAACCAGTGACACTAATACCATCAGTGCTAAAAATATGCACTGTCACTTTACTTATAACACTGGCTGGGAAGCGCTTAAACATCAGGGGCGATCAGAGGGTTAACTGTGTGCCTAGCCAGCGCTTGTGTAAAATGGGGTAGGTGCTTTTACTAGGGGAAGACAGGAATCCTTGTCTCTGCTTTGCAGGAACACAGGATCAATGCATTCCCTACTGACAGAACGGTGATCTGCCTTGTTTACATAGACAGATCGCATTTCTGGCTCTCTGCCTAATGATCGGTGGGTGCCGTGGACATTGAGTTTGCCGTGCCCGCAGATCAGGTCCCACTGTGTCTAATCACAGCAGGAGCAGGTCGTCGGTGATGCGCATGCGTGCCCCAGTGTTGCCAACCTCCCACAGCATTTTTTACTGGCAAATTATGGAAAATCTTACTGGCAGAGCACATTTTTTACTGGCAACCTGAAAAATAACTGAACTCCTATTAAAAACTAAGACAATTGATATTTAAACACAACATGGAAACACTGACAATACCCATATCAAGTAGTTTGCCCAGTTTACACTTAAAAAGTCAGCACAGCACGGCAAATTATCAGACCCTGATATTTATAGACAGTTCTAAAAATCACTGACTTTTACAAACTGTCAGTAAATTTACTGGCGGTTGGCAACACTGCCTGGAAGTGTCGGATCACGCACTAGGTAGGTGATCTGGCACAGAGCAGCCGCCCTGCCGCAGTATATGTATGGTGGGTGGTTGCCAAGTGGTTAAGCTCTGGGGCAAATTCCCTTGCCCAGTGAACTGCCTATTCGCCTTAATAAACCAACCCCATTGCATGCATATTCTAAAAATCTAAGGAAAAAAAAGGGGAAAAAGCTGCAAAATGCATCTTGCTAAAATACAACTCAAAAATAGAGGGAAATTGTTGCAATATTAATTGTTTGCTTTTTCTGTTCACTTTAGCAAACTGCAAAAGTGGGAATGGGCCATAAGGGACACAGAAAAGGGAGATCAGAGAATGTGGTATGCAACCTTAGAACACTTTATATCACTGTTGCCTGTGCAAATCTGATTTTGCAGAAAGTTGTGCAAACATTATTTCAGCGGTATTAAAGACTCATCCCCACTGTTCTGGCCTGTGGGGAAAATGTATGTATGTTGTTTTAGGTCCCATTCACACAGGGGCGATCCGACCTGGCGCGAATTTGCTAGGCAATTGCAGCGCGACTTTCAGTGCGACTTACAACACGACTTATGCCAGGCGACTTTGCCTGTGGCCAATCAGATAAGGGAGGGAGGGGCTTGCCCCAAACATAAAATCTATTCTTTTCACTGTAAAGTCGCTTGCATTAACATGGGGATCCGACTTGGAGGCGACTTCCATTCATTTCTATGGGCACAAGTCGGATAGAATTTGCCTTGAGTCACGCAGGAACTTTTTTCTGAAGTCGGAGCGACTTAGTAGCGTACATTAAGACGGCTCCCATTAATTTCAATGGGATTTCAGATGTCAAGCGACCTGGGGCGACTTGAGGCTACTCAAGTCGGAGCGACAGTCGCCCCTGTGTGAATGGGGCCATACAGTTATCTTCTTTTAAATTGGCGCAGAGTGACAGCAAAGGTCCAGAGGTTTCATTGGTCTGCAGCTAGGCACTCGGCCTCCAACTTCCTGAGTGGTCACAGCTTGTCATTGAACGAGTACAAAAACCTGGAGGGCCAGGGCTGGAACGCATTGTGTTCCAGTGTAAAAACGTAAGCTTTCCTTTCGGCGTCTTGGCCTTTAAAACTATTCTATGGCCAGTTTACACATGCACTTAGCCAAATGAAAAGCTGGCAATTGCAGATAGGAGAAGTTACGTATGAGAGAGGTTATTGGGTGCAGAAGAAGTAACAGGGTATTGAGAAGGAAGGAGATGATGGTATAAAACCATGTGGTACAACATAATAATAGAACTAGAAAAAGTATGGCTGGAGTTCCACTTTTCAGAGTCTGAATTGAGACAAGTACAGGGCTGAGAGAGAATATAGGGTACAAAGCTAAAAAGAAAAGTTACAGATCGACTGCATCAAACCACTAACAGGGAAACAAAGACTCTCTGGATAAATATGGATTGCATGTTTGGTTTTAATTATTTATTCATTATTTATTCATAGGCACCCATATGCCTTCTTCCAGCTGAACCATGTGTTTCCAGGCAGGAATAACATACTGGAAGGACCTTCTTTTTAAAAAAAACGAATTAATTTACATAGTATGTTTGGATGAACTACATCTGGAAATTGGAAGTTAAAGTTTGTGTACAGATGTATTGGTTTGGTTTATTTTTAGCTAGATATTAGAAACAGTTATTCACTTGGAAGAAAGTTGGATGTCCTTTTGGTTACTAAAGCCTCGCACACACGGGACGACGATCATACGTAGGATCGTCGCAAATCGTATGTTGCATAATGTAACTTGCATACTGACTGCACTACACGATCGTACGAGCACAGAAAGAACGTTCAGGTGCATGTAATTAGCATCCGGCCGTTCCTGACTTCGGAGCATGCGTGTTTTGCACAATACAACTTGTTGTACCAACTGCTCTGTACACACGATACAACGGTCGTATGAGCGCTTGTTGGTACAACCAAGTTTTCTAGCTTGCTCATACAACTCCCTTGTACGACCGTCGTATGTTCGACTGTTCTAATCGCGCATACGAACGATCGATATTGCATACAACGGTCGTTAGTATGACCTGTTGTATATGATCGTCGTCCCGTGTGTACGAGGCTTTAGATTAGTAGTGGACACCTGGTGATGTCCAGTGTAGTCTGGACATGTAGTTTAAAACCGTTTTAATTTACAATATTTTTTATTACATTTTTCAGTAAACAAATGCAGCACGCATAATGGAGATCCAAAAATACAAAAGACAACTGATCACAATTTCAAACAAATGTGTCATAACAGAAAAAGATACATAGTTAGTGATAGTCCCTGAGTTTTGAGCAGGAGCCGATGTTGAAGTCCCTCCCAACTTGACTAGCAGACCAGGAGGGTTCATTATCTCCAGTGATGTGCTATCTTATACCCAGTAGGACTTCAAAACGTTATCCAATGCAAAGTTCTTAACCTCCATGTTTAAGTTGACAAGATTCTCCAATTATGCAGGGATCAAAAGAGAATATAGTAGAGGGAAGAAAGAAAGAACAGTAGGAGGAAACGTCCAGTCTGAACCCGGTAGGGATATTGCCAGTTCAGATGGTAGCACCCGTCAAATACTGAATCCAAGGATCCCACGTTTTTTTTCAAATAAAGGCAGCCTCTCATTTAAGAGCGATAAAAGGTGTTCATTGATCATGATCCAAGAAATCTTTGTCTTTAGTAAATCAAATTGGGCCATTGTAGACTTCCATGATCTAGCTAAATTTATCCTCGCCGCTATGAATATAAATGTTATCAATATTCTTGTGGGTTTTGGGGCTCCCTCCACTGGATGACCCAGTAGTGTCTGTTGTGGGGATTTCATGAGGTTAATACCAGTAAGAGAGTTGATAAAATTGTAGATGCAGATACAAAATCTTTTGACTTTTGATCAGGTCCAGCATCTATGGTAAGCTGAACTCTCCTGATTGCAACCTCTGAAGCAATGAAGACACCTGGGACCCAGAAGGCTATTTTAGTGGGGACCATGTACCACCACAGAAACACTTTGTAGTTAGCCTCTATTTAAGCGGTATTAACTATAGTTTTAGAGGCATCTTGTGCCAGCCTATGCCATTCTGCCAAATTAAGTGTCTTATGCCTATGTCTTATGCCTATTTGTTCATATTGGGCAGCTTGATGTCTTGAGAGATGAGTATATCTAGATATCTTAGATATGTGACCCGAATTCTGTCAAAACTTTTGACCATAGGAGTGGTGGAAAAGAGATCCGAGATCCGTTCCAGAGATGTTAAAAAATTGGCTATTTGGGTGTAGCGGTATATCTCAGTGTACGGTAGGTTATACTTTTCATGAAAAAATTGCATGGGCATTATACCTTGGTGATCCCAGATGTATCCACTATGATAGAAGACCCTTATTTGTCCACCATAAAAATTCTTTAAGTAATGGAGCCAGCAAAGTATGGGCAGATCTGAATTTGTATCTATTCATTACTCTGTCCCACAGGTTGAGGGAAAAAGAAAGGGTGGGTCATATTATCATAGGTCAATCTTTGGCCTGTTGCTACAATACTGGTTTCATGGGGAGGACAGTAGATTCTAGCTGCATCCATATGGGGCGTTGTGCCTGAGTATGGAATTCGATTAGTTGAGCCAATTGTGCCGCTTAAAAATATGTGACCAAATCAGGAACCACAAGTCCCCCCTCTCATTTTGGGGGTATAAAGTGTACGTCTGTTCAGCCTAGGCCTCTTTCCCCCCCTAGACATATTTCAATATTTTTTGTTGGGATTTCTTGAGAACTGAAATGTTTATGGCCACAGGCAGGGCTCTGATTAAGTACAAAATTCTTGGCAAAAAGTTTATTTAGGGCTTCATTTGCACACGCTGTGGCTGCGGCTCACAGCATGGGGTCCGGTGTGTCCCTGTACACCGATTCAGGTGCAAATCAGGTCCAAATGTTTGTCTGAATTCACACCTGAATCAGAACAGAAGATGCACAGGACCCTTTCCAAATGTGGACCACGGCCACCCCGGTAGGGTTGCCACTTCATTCTTTTAATCCAGGACACATATGAATTATACAGGTTCTGTGGCTGATTAAGTTGGTAATTAAACTCACTTAGTGTTTTATCTGCATTAAATTAGCCTCAGAGCCTGTGTAATTCATATGTGTCCTGGATTAAAGGGATGATGTGGCAACCCTACACCCCGGCGGTGTTTGGACTGGCTCTATTGAGAGCCAGGCACACTCTCCTATCATGCAGGGAAATCCGCACCCAATTTGCATATATGTGAACCCAGCCTTAAGTGAATGCAATCTGCAGAACCACAAAGGGGGGTTTATTACCCAGCTGTTCTCCAGCTAGTCCTCCACTAATTTCTTTTAAAGCCGGGAATTTAAAACTATTTTAAAAATCAATGACAGGTTTCCATCAAGTGAGGTTGTGGAAATGTTTGGTTTATTCACAATGGTGTTATTTGGTGTTGTGTGTAGGGTTGCCACATCATCCCTTTAATCCAGGACACACGTTAATTACTCAGGTTCTGTGGTTGATTAAGATGGTAATTAAACTCACTTGGTGCCTCATCTGCATTAAATTAGCATCAGAACAACCTGTGTAATTAGTATGTGTCCTGGATTAAAGGGATGAAGTGGCAACCCTAGTTGTGTGACAGTTGGGCTTTTCTCTTCTAAACCTTGGTGCATGTTACAATTTATAGAGCTCATTCACATGGGCTCTGAGATCCATCCTCTGTGCTCAGGCACTCTTTTTTCTGCGTGTGCATCCTCCTCTGAGTTGCGTGTAGGCAGCCCATAGAAGTAGATGCAGATGCACAGACACAGATACATGTCAAATTCTGACATGCGGACAATAGTGGGTGCAAACACACAGGGGTTTTTTACTAAAACTGGAGATTGCAAAATCTAGTGCAGCTGTGCATGTCAGCCAATCAGCTTATAACTTCAGCTTGTTCAATTAAGCTTTGACAAAAAAAAAAAAAAAAACTGAAAGCTGATTGCTTTCTATGCAGAGCTGCACTAGATATTGCACGCTCCAGTTTCAGTAAATGAACCGCTGTATAATGTCTGGTTTTGAGGGGAGAGAAAAAAGGCAGAGAGATGAATCTGCTGCTTCTCCTTCCCTGTCCAATCACCAGCTGGGGGCAGAGACATAGCCTAGATTACTCAGAGGTTAGTCCACTTTTGTGTGAAAAATACCAAAACACATAGCATATACAATTGCTACACAAGCTTTATTGTAATTTTATGGCATTAAAAATTGCCTCTTATTTTCATTCTGCAACCGCTTTAACTTTCTGTCTAATTCAATGCAATATGGCCACCTGTAGGCTTCTGTACACAGTTTGTGTACAGAACTTCCCCAGAAATGTAAATTACTGCTCATGTGATTGGCTGATTTTCCCAGAAGTCTGCACTAAGATACAAATACAACAAAACCAGATATTGGTTCAGCTAAGCTGACACACACTGAGCAAAATTATAAACGCAACACTTTGTGATTGCCCCTATTTATCATGAGTTGAACTCAAAGATCTACGACTTTTTCTATGTACACAAAAGGCCTTTTTCTCTCAAATATTTTTCACAAATCTGTCTAAGACTGGGTTCACTCTATCCGACACAAAAACAGTCAGACTTTAGATCCCACTTTGCCCTGCAACATCGGTCCTACTTCTGTCCTACTTTGGTCCTACTTCCATCTGACTTGAATGAACAAGATAAGATTTCGCTCCGACTTTGAGATAGTGACTTGTCCTTTGACCAATGAAACCAATCCCAGTGTGAGATAAATTCCTTTTACTGCTGCTGTAATCACCAAGTCGGATGTCACAAGTCGGATGGTTAGAACAAGGATCTGATTTTGATCCTACTTCAATGATATTCAATGGGCTGAAGTAGGACCAAAGTCGGACCAAAGTAGTAAAGAAACTTTTTTCAAAGTCGAACTGACTTGTGTCGGAGCAGTTAAGACGGCTCTCATAGGGAAACATTGATTTTGTGACGTAATGCGACTTGTGCTCACAATGTCTGTCCGTTTGTCGGACAAGTGTGAACCCAGCCTAAATCTGTGTAAAGCCTCGTACACACGGGACGACGATCGTGTTCAACACGTCGTACTCACGACCGTTGCATGCAGAATTGACCGTCTGTGGCGGTGCTTTCAACAGTTGAACGTACGACGGTCGTTCGTGGGAGTTGTATGTGCAGACTAGAAAACTTGGTCGTGTCAACAAGCTCGCATACGACCGTTGAGTCGTGTGTAGAGCAGCTGTGTTCAACAAAGTTGTATTGTGCTAAACACGCATGCGCCAAGTCCACTTTCAACTAACATGAAATTAGAAAGGAGCCCAAAAGGTTACGCTACTTCCTCATTATACGCTCGTTCGCGTCATCACGTTCGGCCGGCCGCAAGTTGTAGGTACGACCGTCGTGTGCATGTCAGTAGGCTACATACGACCGTCAACATACGATTCAACACGGTCGTAAGCACGATCGTCGTCCCGTGTGTACGGGGCATTAGTGAGCACTTCTCCTTTGCCAAGATAATCCATCCACCTCACAGGTGTGCAATATCAAGATGCTGATTAGATAGCATGATTATTGCACAGATGTGCCTTAAGCCTCCTACACACGGGATGACAATCGTACGTATGATCATCGCAAATCATATGTTGCATACTGACTGCACTACACGATCGTATGACCACAGAAGAACGTTCAGGTGCATGTAATTAGCATCCGGCCGTTCCTGACTTCGGAGCATGCGTGTTTTGCACAATACAACTTTGTTGTACCAACTGCTCTGTACACACGATACAACGGTCGTATGAGCGCTTGTTGGTACGACCACGTTTTCTAGTCTGCTCATACAACTCCCCTTGTACGACCGTCGTATTTTCGACTGTTCTAATCGCGCATACGAACGATCGATATCGCATACAATGGTCGTTAGTACGACCTGTTGTATACGATCGTCGTCCCGTATGTACAAGGCTTTAGGCTGGCCACAATAAAAGGCCACTCTAAAATGTGCAGTTTTACTGTATTGGGGGTCCAAAAACCAGTCAGTATCTGGTGTGACTACCATTTGCCTCATGCAGTGCAGCACATCTCCTTCACATAGAGTTGATCAGGTTGTTGATTGTGGAATGTTGGTCCATTCCTCTTCAATGGCTGTGCAAATTTGTTGGATATTGGCAGGAACTGGTACATGTTGTCGTATACACCGATCCAGAGCATCCCAAACATGCTCAATGGGTGAAATGTCCGGTGGGCATGTTGGCCATGCAAGAACTGGGATGTTTTCAGCTTCCAGGAATTGTGTACAGATCCTTGCAACATGGGGCCCTGCATTATCATGCTGCAACATGAGGTGATGGTCGTGGATGAATGGCACAACAATGGGTCTCAGGATCATCACTGTATCTCTGTGCATTCAAAATGCCATCAATAAAATGCACCTGTGTTCGTTTTCCATAGCATACGCCTGCCCATACCATAACCCCACCGCCACCATGGGCCACTCGATCCACAATGTTGACATCAGCAAACCACTCACCCACGCGATGCCATACACACTGTCTACCATCTGCCCTGTACAGGGAAAACTGGGATTCATTCGTGCAGAGAACACCTCTCCAAAGTACCCACTCAAGTCGGTTACGATGATGAACTGCAGTCAGATCGAGACCCCGATGAGGACGACGAGCATTCAGATGAGCTTCCCTGAGACGGTTTCTGACAGTTTGTGCAGAAATTCTTTGGTTATGCAAATCGATTGTTGTAGCAGCTGTCCGGGTGGTTGGTCTCAGATGATCTTAGAGGTGAAGATACTGGATGTGGAGGTCCTGGGCTGGTGTGGTTATACGTGGTCTGCAGTTGGGAGGCCGGTTGGATGTACTGCCAAATTCTCTGAAACGCCTTTGGTGACGGCTTATGGTAGAGAATTGAACATTCAACGGTAACAGCTCTGGGGCAAAATTCAATTCAAGGGGGTCTATAAACTGACTGGTTTTCGGACTACCCCCCCCCCCCCCATACAGTAAAACTGCACATTTTAGAGAAGCTTATTATTGTGGCCAGCCTAAGGCACACCTGTGCAATAATCATGCTGTCTAATCAGCATCTTGATGTGCCACACCTGTGAGGTGGTTGGATTATCTCAGCAAAGGAGAAGTACTCACTAACACAGATTAAGGCTGGGTTCACACTTGTCCAACAAACAAACCAACATTGTGAGCACAAGTTGCATTACGTCACCAAATCAATGTTTCCCTATGAGAGCCGTCTTAACTGGTCCAACACAAGTCGGTCTGACTTTGAAAAAGGTTCCTGTACTACTTTGGTCTGACTTTGGTCCTACTTCAGCCCATTGAATATTATTGAAGTAGGATCAAAGTCGGATCCATGTCCTAACCATCCGACTTGTGACATCCGACTTGGTGGTTGCAGCAACAGTAAAAGGAATTTATCTCACACTGGGGTTGTTTTGCTTGGTCAAAGGACAAGTCACTATCTCAAATTCGGAGCAAAATCTTATCTTGTTCATTCAAGTCAGATGGAAGTAGGACCAAAGTAGGACAGAAGTAGGACCGATGTTGCAGGGCAAAGTAGGATCAAAAGTCTGACCGTTTTTGTGTTGGATAGAGTGAACCCAACCTTAGGCTGGGTTCACACTATCCGACAAAAAAACGGTCCTACTTTGATCCTACACTGCTGTGCGATTTACGGTCCTACATGGGGTCAAAGTCGGACCGTTTGTCTGTGAACAGGGATCCGACTTTGATCCCGACAATGGCAGGCACTTTGTGCTCTAGGGACCTTGAAGGGGAACTCCACGCCAAATTAAAAAAAAAAACTGGCATGGGGTCCCCCTCCAGGAGCATACCAGGCCCTTTGGTCTGGTACGGGTTTTAAGGGGAACTCCCACGCCGAAAAAAACAGCGTGGGGTCCCCCCCAAAATCCATACCAGACCCTTATCCAAGCACGCAACCCGGCAGACCAGGAAAGGGGGTGGGGACGAGCGGGCGGCCCCCTCCCTCCTGGACCATACCAGGCCGCGTGCCCTCAACATGGGGAGTATGGGTGCTTTGGGGCAGGGGGGGCTCTGCGCCGCCCACCCCAAAGCACCTTGTCCCCATGTTGATGAGGACAAGGGCCTCTTCCCGACAACCCTGGCCAGTGGTTGTCGGGGTCTGTGGATGGGGACTCATCGGAATCTGGAAGCCCCCTTTAACAAGGGGGCCCCCAGATGCCGGCCACCCACCCTATTTAAATGAGTATGGGGTACATCGTACTCCTACCCATTTACCTGGAAAGAAATATGTACACAAAAAACCACACAGCTTTTTAAAATATTTTATTAAATCAGCTCCGGCGGTCTTCTCCCCTCTCTGGTGTCTTCTTTTCTTCGGCTCTTTTGCGGGGTCTTTCATCTTCTGAGGGGTCTTTTCTTCTCCTCTGCGGCGTCTTCTGCTCTTTTGCCGGTCTTCTCCGCTGTCCTCTTCCCTCTCTTCTTCTTCTCCTTCTTTTCTTCTTCTTCTTCCCATGTTGACACGACGCGTTCTCCTTCACGAATGCCCTCGCCGCTCTGTGCTGTGCCTTATATTGGCATGGGGCGTGGCCACCAGATGACATCACCTGGAGGTCCCGCCCCATATGAGGTCACAGCTCCGCTCCCAGGATGTGACCTCATATGGGGCGGGACCTCCAGGTGATGTCATCTGGTGGCCACGCCCCATGCCAATATAAGGCACAGCACAGAGCGGCGAGGGCATTCGTGAAGGAGAACGCGTCGTGTCAACATGGGTAGAAAAAGAAGAAAAGAAGGAGAAGAAGAAGAGAGGGAAGAGGACAGCGGAGAAGACCGGCAAAAGAGCAGAAGACGCCGCAGAGGAGAAGAAAAGACCCCTCAGAAGATGAAAGACCCCGCAAAAGAGCCGAAGAAAACAAGAGACCGGAGAGGGGAGAAGACCGCCGGAGCTGATTTAATAAAATATTTTAAAAAGCTGTGTGGTTTTTTGTGTACATATTTCTTTCCAGGTAAATGGGTAGGGGTACGATGTACCCCATACTCATTTACATAGGGTGGGTGGCCGGCATCTGGGGGCCCCCTTGTTAAAGGGGGCTTCCAGATTCCGATGAGTCCCCGCCCGCAGACCCCGACAACCACCGGCTAGGGTTGTCGGGAAGAGGCCCTTGTCCTCATCAACATGGGGACAAGGTGCTTTGGGGTGGGCGGCGCAGAGCCCCCCCTGCCCCAAAGCACCCATACTCCCCATGTTGAGGGCACGCGGCCTGGTATGGTCCAGGAGGGAGGGGGCCGCTCGCTCGTCCCCACCCCCTTTCCTGGCCTCCCGGGCTGTGTGCTCGGATAAGGGTCTGGTATGGATTTTGGGGGGCACCCCACGCTGTTTTTTCGGCATGGGGTTCCCCTTAAAATCTGTACCAGACCAAAGGGCCTGGTATGCTCCTGGAGGGGGACCCCATGCCAGTTTTTTCAAAAAAAATATGGTGTGGAGTTCCCCTTTAACATCCCCAGAGCACAAGTCGCATGCCAAAGTCGGATCAGTGAAGACACTGATACGACTTTGATCCGACTTCAATGCCTTTCAATGGGCTGAAGTAGGATCAAAGTCGGACAAAAGTAGTACAGGAACCTTTTTCAAAGTCGCTCCGACTTTGAAAAACACATGTCGGAGCAGTTAAGACGGCTCTCATAGGGAATCATTGTTTTTGTGACGTAATGCAACTTGTGCTCTTCATGTCGGTCCGAGAATCGGACTAGTGTGAACCCAGCCTTAGACAGATTTGTGAACAATATTTGAGAGAAAAAGGCCTATGGTGCACATAGAAAAAGTCATAGATCTTTGAGTTCTGCTCATGATAAATAGGGGCAAACACAAAAGTGTTGCGTTTATAATTTTGCTCAGTGTAGATGGGGCTCAGTCTATTGGTTAAGAATGTCCAAAATAAAAAGTGTTCATGAGTGTGAAAGCACACTGTAGTGGCAGCTCAGTCTTGGAGCAAGAAGCGGCTCTATGGGAGTTAAAAGAGACGCAACGTCTACTAAGTGTAGCACTTTATTGGGGTTTAAAAGAATGTTGCTCACAATGGGAGTATAAAACCAAGGACCCTAGTGCCCATCTCCCGACGGCCTTGGACCGGGATTCATGTAGCGCTACATGCTTGGTTTTATGCTCCCATTGTGAGTAACATTCTTTTAAACCCCATGAAAGTGACTAAACTGCTACACTTAGTAGGCGCTTGTGTCTCTCTCTCTCTTTGTAAGATACAAGTAAAATCCTGTGCAATAGAAATTATATTTTTAGCGAGATACTCCCTAAGGGTAATTACATCTTAAGGGTTGCAGACATTGCAACTTTCCTCATTAGACCCCTTTCACGCTGAGTCACTTTTCAGGCACTTTCATGCTAAACAAAGTGCCTGAAAAGCTCACAAAAACCTATTTCCAATAAAATCAATGAATGCTAACACACTGGGGTAGTGCGCTGGCAGAGCGGTGAAAAAACGCCCCTCTCCATTGAAATGAATGGAAAGCTCTTCAAAAGTGCCTGAAAAGCTCTTTAAAAGCGCTCAGTGTTTTACAGGCTTTAGAAGCACCTCAGTGTGAAAGGGCCTTAGAATTTTGCAAATGCATCAGCTAGTTAGAATTGAACGCAGACACTCCCTTTCAGGGATCAGTATTCCAAGGACATAGTTAAACATACAGCTTTTTTTTTATTTTGGAAAAGAAACAGGCGGGACTCTCCTGCAAAGTTTGTTAAAATCTTGTACATAGGTCATCCAGAGAGGATTGTTATCTCCAGCAAGATTTATTATGGAGGTGTGGAATGCTGGAGTACCCACAGGGGAGGTCCCCACATATGCTTCATTAGACCACACTAGAGATAGGTGGTCACCGGAGGAAGGGTGAGTGGACATCCATATGGGGCACATTGAGCACAACCGGAGAACCAATGTTTGATTGAGCACAAGCACTGTTGTCACCATCTCTTTGGGATGATTTATGGACACTAACAGATTGTGGACATTTAGTGGATTATATTAAGGATTATACAGTATTAGGAGCCAAGCGCTGTGACCTATACTATTTTTTATTCTAGCAAGGCTATTCGCCAATTTAGTCACTGCAGCTGGCCACATTTGATAACATCACCATCTGAATCCAGGGCGCTGAAGTTTTTTCATTTTATTTGTAAGATTTATTATTTATGTATTTTTTATCTATTTCAGGTACTTATATAGCATTGTCAATTTTATGCAGCGATTTACATATACATTGTACAGTCACATCAGTCCCTACACTCTAGGAGCTTACAATCTAAGGTCCCTAACTCACATTTAGGCTGGGTTCACACTTGTCCAACAAACGGACCGTCATTGTGAGCACAAGTCGCATTACGTCACAAAATCAATGTTTCCCTATGAGAACCGTCTTAACTGGTCCGACACAGGTCGGTCTGACTTTGAAAAAGGTTCCTGTACTACTTTGGTCCGACTTCAGCCCATTGAATATCATTGAAGTCGGATCAAAGTCGGATCCTTGTCCTAACCATCCGACTTGTGACATCCGACTTGGTGATTACAGCAGCAGTAAAAGGAATTTATCTCACACTGGGATTGTTTTGATTGGTCAAAGGACAAGTCACTATCTCAAAGCCGGAGCAAAATCTTATCTTGTTCATTCAAGTCGGATGGAAGTAGGACCAAAGTAGGACAGAAGTAGGACCGATGTTGCAGGGCAAAGTAGGATCAAAAGTCTGACCGTTTTTGTGTCGGATAGTGTGAACCCAGCCTAAGGCCCAGTCCCAGTGTGAGATGAATTCCTTTTACTGCTGCTGTAATCACTAAGTTGGATGTCAAAAGTTGGATGGTTAGAACAAGGATCCGACTTTGATCCTACTTCAATGATATTCAATGGGCTGAATTAGGACTAAAGTCGGGCCAAAGTAGTACAGGAACCTTTTTCAAAGTCGGTCCGACTTGTGTCGGAGCAGTTAAGACGGCTCTCATAGGGAAACACTGATTTTGTGACGTCATGCGACTTGTGCTCACAATGTCGGTCCGTTTGTTGGACAAGTGTGAACCCAGCCTCATACACATACTAGGGCCAATTTAGAGAGGATCTAATTTAGCTACAGCAAGTCTTTGGAGTGTGGGAGGAACTGGAGTACCCGGAGGAAATCCACGCAGGCACAGGGAGAACATGCAAACTCCAGGCAGGTAGTATCTGGGTGGGAATTCGTAACCAGCGACCCTTTTGCTGCTGGGCAAAAGTGTTACCCACTTCACCACTGTGCCGCCCATACTACTCTTTAAATTCAGTAGAAAACACACAGGTCTCCAGACAGAGTTCTGCTGTGAGGCAGAGCTGTGTAAATCTCAGGACTGAATGAACAGAAAAACAATAATTTGACAGGTAAAATATATTAAATATACAGTATGTATTGTTTGCCTGAAGTATAGCTTTAATCTTAAATTTACTCTCCTGGCTTCTTCAAGACTGGCATATCGCTATTATTAATAAGAAAATATAACATTTTCTCTTGTTTCGCTGTAGAATTTCCAAAGAGCAAAAACATATACTTGTCCAAGTTTATAAAATATCAAAATGATTAACTTTATTACAAACATTTTGAGTAAGAAGAATGTGTATGGTTTGAATTCTTAAGCCGCTTTCCATTTTAAAAGCTGCATCTTTTCTGTGTCTTGTTAAAGAGGATTTGATTTTAACCACTTTAGAACCAGCATTGTTATGAATTATTTAGCCACATGCAGTTTTAAAATGGTAGTAGGTAGATATATACATATATATTGCTATATTTTGTGTCAAATATTCACACAAGAATGCACAGTGTGGCTCAATGGTGCCATTGTAACAATTCATGAACCCAAACTTCATTTTATCTTAATGTATGATGTTTTATGCAAACAGATTTTGTTTTTTGCTTACAGCTTTATTGAGTGTAAAAAAAACAACCAAGGAAGTGAACAAATGAGAAGTGCAATAGGCAGTACAATGAGGATACAGTCTTTTGACATGAGCACTGTGCATAGTATAGATAGAAGTACAATCAGCAAATATAACACTGGTAACCATGAAAGGTTGATGAATTACCCAAAAGGTGCAACGTCATGTTATAAAAATCAATAAGGTGTATCAAGGATCGTCCGCATCATCACAGGTGGAGAAGTCCTCCAGCCACCTGTCCCAAATCTTATGGTACTTATTGGGGCAACCCCCGTGAACCCCTGAGCACCTTTTTGTAGGGAAGGACGACATTGACCACTCTGATCCATTACTGTATGGTGGGGGGGTGACTCCCTCAGCCATGTTCTGGCTATCTGCATGCTGGCAAGGAATAATGTTTCCTGCAGGAAAGTGTTAGGGTATGTATCTTCATCGGGTTTGGAGAAAATCCCCAGTATGCACTGGCGAGGGCAAAGGGTTAGGGGGGAGCCCATATGATCATGCGGGAATTTAATAATTTGTGACCAATACCCTTGGATGGACGGACAGGACCATATTAGGTGAAAGAAGGTGCTCTCCAGGTCGTCACACCGTGGGCACAGGGGGCTATCATTTGGATTATATTTGAGAATGCGAAGGGTGTAATATAAGCTCTGTGTAAAATGTAGAGGTGAGTGAGGCGATCGGAGAGTCTGGAGGACACTTGTTTACAAGTGGCGAGTGCCTCCTCCCAATCATCATCAACAATGTTGCCCAGATCTGGCTCCCACCTAGTTTTCTCTAGATATGCCTGGGTGGTGGCCCCTGGGATCAAGAGGTAGTTATAGAACTGTGAAGTGAGTTTTTTCAGGTCTTGACCCAGTATGGTTTCCATTAAGGGCGCTTACAGGTGAAACTCATATATTCTATAGATTCATTACACACAGAGTGATATATTTCAAGGATTTCTTTTAATTCTGATGATCATGGCTTACAGCTAGTGAAAACCCAAAATTCAAAATATCAGAAAATTAGAATATTACAGAAGACCAGTAAAAAAAGAATTTTTAATACAGAAATGTTGGCTTACTGAAAAGTCTGTCCATGTACAGTATAGTATGCACTCAATACTTGGTCAGGGGTCCTTTTGCGTGAATTACTGCATCAATGCGGCGTGGCATGGAGGTGATCAGCTTGTAGGCACTGCTGAGGTGTTATGGAAGCCCAGGTGGCTTTGATAGCGGCTTTCAACTCATCAGCATTGTTGGGTCTGGTGTCTCTCATCTTCCTCTTGACAATACCCCACAGATTCTCTATGGGGTTTAGGTCAGGCGAGTTTGCTGGCCAATCAAGCACAGTGATACCATGATCATTAAACCAGGTATTGGTAGTTTTGGTGGTGTGGGCAGGTGCAAAGTCCTGCTGGAAAATGAAATCAGCATCTCCAAAAAGCTGGTCAGCAGAGGGAAACATGAAGTGCTCTAGAATTTCCTGGTAGAGGAATGCACTGACTTTGGACTTGATAAAACACAGTGGACCAACACCAGTAGATGACATCGCCCCAAATTATCACTGACTATGGAAACCTCACATTGGACCTCATGCAACTTGGATTCTATACCTCCCCACTCTTGATTTCCAAATGAAAAATTTCCCCACAGTCTGTGATGATTTGGGGAGCCATGTCATCAGCTGACCTCCACGCCACACTGATGCAGTAATTCATGCAAAAGGAGCCCCGACCAAGTATTGAGTGCATACTATACTGTGTACATGGACGTACTTTTCAGTAAGCCAACATTTCTGTATTAAAAATCCTTTTTTTAAATTGGTCTTTTGTAATCTAATTTTCTGAGATACTGAATTTTGGGTTTTCAATAGCTGTAAGCCATAATCATCAAAATTAAAAGAAAGAAATGCTTGAAATGTATCACTCTGTGCGTAACGCATCTATATAAATTATATGAGTTTCACTTTTTGAATTGAATTACTGAAATAAATGAACTTTTTGACGATATTCTAATCTTATGAGACGCACCTGTATATGTGAAGCCTTCTAGAAATTCTCCCCCTTAAAAAAAAAAAAAAAAACAGAAGTAGAAGTAGAACAAAATGGGTAAAGAATAACATTCACTAAGCTGAGGAAACTTCCCCTGCAAAGTGAATAGCCTATTTGCCTTTTGTAAATCAACCTCAGAAAAGTTCATTCATTTGAACTGGACAAAAGTAAGTGTGCATGGAATTAATACTGTTTTCAAAAGCAACCATCAAAATTGTTGTTTCTTCAGAATTGAATGTTAAACCTTCAATATTGTGCTCATTTTCTTTTCTCCAGATTTAAAGAATTAAAGGTACATGGGGTGTTTCCCCATCAGACCGCAGAGCTCATCTGTTTTCTGCATCAGCGGCTGCTATCACATGCCCCGATGGATTTACACATATCCGTGTTTGTGTAGACTGTAATAATCTCCAGCCCCCTTTTACTACATATCCTGTTCTCTGATCTCATAATGTATTGCTTTTACAATTCACACTAATTGCTCTCCTTAGTTATCAGACAAACATAAGCTTTGTTACTCGTGTCCAAGCAAAACAGTATGCTCACATCTGTAAGTAGTGTAATTATTAATAAAATGTCCTCAAGGATCAAAGTTTAGCTCATTCACCAGGTCCATTAATTTGCCAGGTTGGAATGCTGTCACACTGGGGCATGGCCGTCATGCACCCAGCTAGGCCCCAACACTGCATACCCAGGAAAAACTTCCTGAATGGGCAAAGTGATGCCTTCTCTTTAAACCTTTTCTCACATTAAATTTTCCAGACTGTAAAGAAGACAGACAAAGATGCCTGCAGTTAACCTTAGATGGCTTGTAGCGTTCTAAAACCCAGGGTCCTACATTTTTCACATGCTGAAACATGATGATAAAACATAACCTCCTACATAAGTTGTACCTGTTTCTCTGAATTCCTCTCTCCTGTACAGCCTTGTAAAACAGACAGGTAAAGGATATTTTACAGCAGTAGAAAGCAGGGATCTGATGTCACACACACTGCAGAGCTAGAGCACAGAGCTCCAGCAAAAACGAAAACCTAGGTGAAAGAAAGGGACACCCAGCGGCGTTGCTAGGGGGTGGCTACTGGGGCTATAGCCCCAAGTCTGGGGCCTATAGCCCCGGGTCTCTTACAGGGTGGGTGCAGTTCTGCAATTAGCAGGTATGTCCTGGTCTGGAATACAGACTGTGTGTGTGTGTATGTATATATGTGTCTATATATATATATATATATATATATATATATATATATATATATATATATACACACACACTCACACACACATACGTACACATGTATATTTATTACTATAATTATTTATTTATTTATTTTATTACATGTATGCCCGCTCAAGCGTATGTCTTTCTTTACTTCACTGCTATGGGCTCTAGCCCCAGATCTTTTGTAGACCTAGCAACGCCCCTGGGGACACCCCCTCTCTACACACTGCCATATTGAAATATGCAGGCTGACAGTCACCTGCTATGTGCTGGGGGGGGCTGTCACCTTATCAGTGATTTATGCCGATAGCAGAGAGAGGAGAGATCAGAGAGAAGTGACACCTGGTGCTTTGGATTCAGACTAGTACACACTATAGAGGGATATATTTTTTCATGTAGAGTTTTCCAACCATTTAACTAATTGGGTGACCTGGATTTGGGTTTCCCAAGGTGCACTTACGGTATCTATGGAGTCCAGTAGGTTCTCCTTAGGTTTCTTATTTGTAATAGCTTGACCCGTTGCATGTTGAGGAAATTCCTGTTCTAGTTCACCTAGAAATTTTTGGTGGTATCTAGGTACCAGCTTCCCCTTAACTTAATCCATCCTTGCAATTGAAACTGAAAAAGTGGTTTGAGGAAACTACCAAACATCTTCAGCATTACAGAATAAGTCCAGTCGAACGTGACCTGGATAAATGAGAACCTTCATACAATTCACCTAGGCTTCTACTCCTACTCTACAATTAAGCACTTTCATATAGAATGTGAGTTGTGCATGATTCCTTGCCACTATAACATTTTTTAAATGGTTGATATACGGCCTCTTTGATTTTGGTACAAATACAAAGTCAGGGCCTTTAGTGCAAAGATCTCACCACTGGAGGAGTTCCTGAGAGATATAGGAAACTGTTAGGTGCTTCAATGCTCTAGCTTTCCCTTTAAATTGATCTCTATAGATGTATCTATTAGAGTTGATCGAACCTCTGGAAGTTCGGGTTCTGCAGGTTCGGCCAAACTTCCGGACAAAGTCCGGGTTCGGGACCGGACTTGACCCGAACTTTGTCCCGGACCCCATTGAAATCAATGGGGACCTGAACTTTTAGGCACAAAAATGGCTGTAACAAAGTCCTGGCAAGTCCTAGGCCTGAAACAGGCCTTCAAACCGGCTTGGACGTCTTGGGCTTGAAGGTCTCCAAGCTAGTTGAGATTATCTATGTAGATATCTCTAGTTAAATTTCCCTTTCGATCTCGTAACTTCGTGGATTGTCAAAGGATATAGAGAGTCCTTGAGGAGGTCACCACTCTAGAAACGTGATTTCCGGGACTGAAACATAAACATGGTTTTAGTTTCTCCGGCATATAGTTGGTAAATTTTTTACAATATCACCGTTCCTTAGTACGTGTTGA
>BLSH010237228.1:126687-154639 GCA_018402905.1 Glandirana rugosa | reverse complement strand
AAAAAGAAGTGTGAATAAAAGATGTTGAATGATTTCCGGTTTGCTTTAAAGTGATACACACATTTTGCAGAACAGTGATATGGGTACTCTGGGCTTATTTATACTTTTTGGACATAGTTTGAAGATGATTTTAGAACAGTTCTATGGCCCCTAATGTTAATTAATACTTTTGAGACCCATTTTGAAGATGATCTCCATTTTTGCATTTTTATGTTTTTATTTTTTTTTAAATATTTAAAGTTATTTCCCTGTCCCCATTTCTTTGTAGGGCACTTGTCCCACCCTTACCCACATTTTCCTTCCTTTTGCAGACCTCTAGGACCTTCCTGGGCTTTTTTACAGCATTTTTAAGATTTTTCATTAAAATTACCAGAACACCGGACCCGAACCCGGACTTTTTTTGAAAAGTCCGGGTCCGGGTCCGGGTCCCGGACACCCCAAAGTTCGGTACGGACCCGAACTTTAGAGTCCGGGTTCGCTCAACTCTACTCTTAATACAAGAAAGGATTTTGCTTGCTTTGGAAACCGCAGCTTGGCATTGCATGCCATTATTAAGCTTATGATCTACCAACACCCCCAGATTCTTCTCCACTATGGATGCCCCAGTTGTAATCCCCCTAGTATTTATGATGCATGCATATTCTTAACCCCCAAAATGCATAACTTTTACGTTTATCAACATTAAACTTTTGCCACATAGTCGCCCAATTAAACAGTGCATTGAGGTCTGCTTGTAAGTTGGAGAAATCCTGTAAGGACATTATTCCACTGCATAGCTTGGTGTCATCTGCAAACACTGAAATGGTACATTTATTCCCAGACCCTATATCATTTAAAAATATATTGAAAAGTAAGGGTCCCAACACTGAACCTTGGGGTACACCAAATGAAAAGATATAATAAAATACACAAAATGGGAGGGGTGTACTCACTTTTGTGAGATACTGTACATTGCAATACAATACAAAACATTACATCACCTCCAAGGTTGTATTCTGTCATAAGAGAATTTTCGTAACTTCAGTAACCTATTGGTTTTCGATATGAGACTAGCATGCAACAAAATGGACGATCGTTCATCTGATATTCTCATCGTGTGTGTATGAGGCTTTAGCGAAGTGGCTGTGTAAACATTTATTAAAGGCAGTTAACAACTCACATAAAGTAATATGCTTATCATGGTTCTCAAATGGGTTCCCAGTTGGGGAAGACACCAAGGAAACTGTCACAATGGATACAGTGAATATGGGCTGGATGGCACCTGCAGAAACTAAGAAAGACAGCAAGGGGCACCAATTTAAGTGCAACAAGGTGGAGAGGTGGATACAGCACACAATAATTGTCAACTCACAGTGTGTGGATGATCTCATGCATTACAGTCATTGGTACATCTGCAGCTGGGAGGAGGAAGCATCCAGGATCCCAAGATGGAGCTGCTGCTGCAAGAAGTGGAGTATGGTAGCCTGAGTGACCAGGCAGCCTCAAAACAGGAAGCAGCACATATGTATCGATGGAGCACATGTGAGGACAGGAAGTGATGTCAGGGGAGGTGGCAACATGTTTCAAAGCCAATGCTTCTTTTTCAAGCCAGCTGCTGGAGGAAAGGTAAGTAAACCCCTGGAGTTAATAGCTGATTGAACCTACATTTGGCAGCAGTGACTTCACGCAAGCACTTTCAGTTGCTCTGGAACACACCTGCATGATGTTCATGAGGAATTTTTGATCATTCCTCATTACAAAACTGCTTCAGTTCAGACACATTTGTAGGTCTGGTGTGAAGGGCTCTCTTGAGGTCATTCTACAGCATGTCTTAAGGAGTTAAGGTCTGGGTTCCAACTGGGCCACTCCAAAAGGTGCATTTTACATTGCTTACATTGTGAGAAGTAAAGCATAACCACTGTGTAACAAATCAAAGCAGGACATGGAATCTGCATATGTAATAAGCAAAATTTGGCTTCCCCCATGTACAAATATACTTACAAACTACTGTAAATGAAAAACAAGACCTATAAATATCTTAAAGCTAACCTTGCAATACAGTTCAGGGTTCATTTATATTGTCTATGCCCCCTTCCCCCTGTAAAAGTCACTAGCACCTAGTATGTCCAAAAGGTACCTATAAAGAAAAAGGTTTGAGTGATACTGTATATACCTTACCCCATTCTTCTGCATCGCTGGGTGAGACATCAATTTCAAGAGTGGCTTCTCACGAGATTTGGGCTGCTTTGTATTCCCCAGGATCTCGCCAGAAGGAGTGTCACATTACTTTCACTGTGGGTGGAAGAGGGAGAAAAGGTAAGATCTAACTTTTTTCTTTAAATGTATATATTGCACATACTAAATTTGATAAACGCGCTTGACTCCTAACGGATATGTGGAAAAAATGCCCACATCCCTAATTTACAGTCCTAGTATACAAACTCTCTTGGTTGGGTCTTTGAAGGGCATAGATTCCACAGAACAACTTAAATAGTATAAAATCTCATGTTTTATTTAACAAAACCATACCATAAGTACAATAGTGCATTAATGGTATCGTATGATAGTACATATACCAAGAAAACCACTTAACACAACACACCTCTATGAAACTGACAAGTAGTGCAACCCAACGCGTTTCGAGGCTATGTGTTGTCCTTCTCCATCAGGGGAAGTGGTAGTAGTATAATTGATGTCTTGATTACCAACCGTTTAACGAGCATCGATAGTGAAAAAAGTTGATCGGCGGTCGGAGATGTTGGTCGGGGTTGCTGCACACATACAGCTTGTGCCAGATTCCCTTTGAGTTCTGAGTGGTGTGAATCTGCCGTCTCTGCATTTTGGTCACCACATGGTATTCCTTTATACTATTAGAAGCTAATCCAGCTACATAAGCACTTTATTTTGCATACCAGACCAAGCTTTTTGATCAATTGGACCACTCGACCACATCTCCTTAACCACCCCACACCGTACTTATTGATTTACAATATCTGAGTTGTGCCTGGACTCGACGACTAGGACTGGGTCCTCCCTGGGCCCCCCCTTCCTCCCATGGTGGAGTCACTGGACTGTGGACACCTTCCATTCTTGTGGGATGGTACGGAATAGGCCGCAGTAGCAGCTATCTCCTGTTTTTTTATCATTGAACTTTTTTCACTATCGATACTCGTGAAATGGTTGGTAATCACGATGTCGATTATACTACTACCACTTCCCCTGATGAAGAAGAACTCATAACCTCAAAACGCGTTGGGTAGCACACCTTGTCAATTTCATAGGAGTGTGCTGTGTTAAGTGGTTTTCTTGATATATGTACTATCGTACGATTAATGCACTATTGTTCTTATGGCTATTGGGTGTTAAAAACCCTTCCCCTATTTAACTTTTGTTAAATAAAACATGAGATTTTATACAATTTAAGTTGTTTTGTGGAATCTATGCCCTTTAAAGTCCCAACCAAGAGGGTTTGTATGCTAGGATTGCACATACTAAGAAACAGTGATTTTTTTAAGTTGAAGGGGCCCAGACAGTGTACGCTAACCTTGCGCTTTACTGCAAAGTCCACTTTAACCACTTGCCGATCGCTGACCGCAGTCTGACGGTGACAGAGTGGCTCATTATTGCAAACCGCCGTCATATGACGGCGGCTGCGATAACTAGTGCTGTGAGCTCGCGCGCTCACTGTGTCCTGGGGGGGGCCAGGGAGCGGGTACGGCGGACTCGATCGCCGCCCTCTACCCGCGATGCCCCCCCCCCGCAGTGAGAGAACGGAGGTCCGTGTAAGTAAACACGGATCTCCGTTGTCATAGAGGGGGAAGGGCGGTGATCACAGGCTTCCTGTATATGGAAGCCATGATCATCCCCTTTCCCCAGCCAGGGTAGCCCACACACAGTTAGAACACGCCCAGGGAACACAGTTAATCCTTAGAGCGCCCCCTGCAGGTTAACCCCTTCACTGCCAATGGCATTTACACAGTAATCAGTGCATTTTTATAGCACTGATCGCTGTATAATTGCCAATGGTCCCAAAAAGTGTCAAAATGGTCTGACATGTCCGCTGCAATATCGCAGTACCGCAAAAAATTGCAGATCGCCGGCATTACTAGTAAAAAAAACCCAAAAAACAGAAATTAATTCTCATCGTCCGTAAACGCGGCAACTTTTGCGCAAACCAATCAATAAACGCCGATTGCGATTTTTTTTTTTACCAAAAATATGAGGAAGAATATAAACCGGCCAAAACCGATGGAAAAAAATGTTTTTTTATAATTTTTTTTTTGGATTTGTATTTTAGCAAAAAGTAAGAAATTTGTTTTTTTTTCCAAAATTGTTGATCTTCTTTTGTCTATAGCGGCGATCAGAAATGACGCAGAGGTGATCAAATACCACCTAAAGAAAGCTTTATTTGTGGGAAAAAAAGGATGCAAATTTTGTTTGGGTACAACGTTGCACGACCGTGCAATTGTCAGTTAAAGCGATGCAGTGCCGAATTGCAAAAAGTGCTCTGGTCCTAAAGTGGGCAATCCTTCCGGGGCTGAGGTGGTTAAAGCGGACTTCACCCAAAAGGGGAAGCTTGTTTGCTTCCCCCCTCCACTGCTGTATTTTCCACCTTTCTGGGGCGGGGGGGGGGGGGTACCTGTTTTTGATAGGGACCTGTCCCCACTTCTGGGAGACCTCGCCCGCGGTGAGGTCCCCCGGAAGTTCACCCCCCTCCACTGACACTGGGCCATTCAGATAGCGCAGCGTGCTTTGCGCATGCACAGTAGGAAAGGGTGGTGGCAGCACCCGAGAGTCGATTAAAAAATCGGCTGGGGTGCCGACATCGCGGGATCCTTGGACAGGTAAGTGTCCTGATGTTAAAAACCAGCAGCTACAGTTTGTGAAGCTGCTGACTATTAATTTTTGAAGGGAGGGGCTGGAGCTCCACTTTAAGGTAAATCAGTAAGGATATTTACATGTTAGTACAGAAGTACCTGAAAAGACTACTCAAAATAATATCTTGCTTTGCTAACTAAGCCTGATTATGTAGTTATTTGGAGTCAAGGGCAATAGTAAAATTAGAGAAGCTGCTTCTCACAAGATTTGGTCTGCTCTGTATTCCCTAGGATCTCGCTGGAAGATGTGATGTGACTTTCACTGAGGGTGGAAGAGGGAGGTAAGGGTAAAAGCTAACCTTTTTCTTTGTACATGCTAAGATCCAGTGACTTTTTCAGGTGGAGGGGGCCCCAGACAATATACAAGAACGTTGCACTTTATTGCAACGTCCACTTTAAAGCGGTTGTATCCCCTAAAATGTCATTTTTACCTACAGGTAAGCCTATAATAAGGCTTACCTGTAGGTAAAATGAATATCTCCTCCTGCAAGCAGCTGAAGTCATGGCGCATACGCAGTGATGTCCCAGAGAAGGCCCGGCGCATAGCCGGAAACCTTGCCGGAAAGATGGGCTCCCGCATGCATGCGCGAAAGTGACATCTCGCTGTGAGTGGCCGGAGCCGCATACCTGGAAGGATCTTCGGAGGGAACATGACAGCTCCCACTGCGGGGACCAGCAGCCCTAAGGTGAGTATTTCATAATGAGCTAGTATGCATACTAGCTTATTATGCCTTTGTCTTGCAGGTTGTTTTTTTTGGGGGGTACCTGGGGATACAACAGCTTTAAGAGAAATTAGTAAGGCTGTTTATATAAAAGTAACTAAAAGGATTAAGTACATCCACTCAAAATAAAGTCTTGCTTTGCTAAATAAGCCCAATTATGTAGTTAATTGGCGTCAAGGGCAATAGTAAAACCAGAGACGTGTATTCATTCTAAGCTGCCTCCATCACGGCATTAAGCTGCCAGAGCAAAGGAATAGCTTCTGGTCCAGCCAGGCTCATAACTCGTTCTGGCGGACATGAACATTCCTGTAAATATTATAATCAATCAGGTCTCTAAGTTAGAATCTCATAAAACAAAGAATCCATAATTGTCTGTTGTCAGTCCAGGTGCTACAGAACTTTAAGAGTTCTCCGGAGCTGGAGGGAAAATGGAAAGGCAATAAGCATAGAGAAGAGCCAGCGCTCTCCATCCAGGAGTATGGGAGGTCTGCCCGCTGCCAGGGACCCGGGTGCAGCCAGAATCGGCTCGTTCACACTCCCGAAATGAAATCAAACAGCTTCTTTTATAGACTTGTACCTATTTTGGAACCAGCAGTTATGTGTTTTATAGCAATAGAACTTACGCTCAATTTCCAGAATAAACATTAATATGTAACTTGTTTGTGATTTTTTGTTTTTTGCTTAACCTTCAGGGTGTAGAAAACACTTTTTAAACAGTAACTCGGGCAACACGAAATATCAATCAGTGAGCTGTTAATCCTATAAAGGAAACATTGCAGCTGTGCAAAAGTCAAAAAGCCCCCCTCAGGTTAACCTCTAAAAAACAGTTAGACATTCTTTGCTGCTAAATTCAGCAGGGCTTTCTCTGTGCTTCTGGGTAGTAGTGTAGATTCTTGTTATATATTTTTAATATGTAGCAGCTGTATGCACTGAGAACTACAGAAGACCTTCAGGCTGATGACAAGAAGAGTGAAATACACTGGAAGAAGTCTTTTCTAATGTTTCCTGTAGAAAATTTCAGTGGTGTTCTGCTTCATATGCTGTACTGTACAAAGCTTTTGTAACCATTTGGGTTCTTTAATCCTTAGGGAATTACTTCAGTTCTCACAAAGAAGCTAGCTGGCAGAATGCATGGGGGGATTTTGTGAATGGTCTTTGTAAAAGGGTGGAGGGGACTCAGGAATTATCGGACAGTTAAAACCGAAGTTGTGAGCTCTAATTAAGGTTTGGCAGAATGTGCGTTCCCTCTGTGCCCAGTGAACCACTTCCTTCCGACCGACGAATTATTTGTTGATAAAACGAAAGAAGCAATGGACTTGCTTGCAGAATGAGCTGGCTCCAAGGCCTTCCAAGCCCATTCGTGGTTTCTGGATTAGATCCAATTGGGTGGATTATATGTCCTGTAATGTATAGCTATTCCCAACCGGTAATGTTTTCGGGGGCAAAAATTATCATGCTAATGTAGTCTTACATATCTCTGGCTTTGCCAGACCAGGTACTAGGCCTTAGGGGAAATTGTTCTGAAACTTTAAAGGATAAGATAAAATCCAGACACAATTTTAGACTTTCTGCTACAAGAATCACACCTTAAAGACCTAAAAGTGGACCTGAATTGCGAAAGGTGTGTCCCAAAAAAGGCTAGCAGAGGGCAAGGAACCATTTACCAATATTGCCTATTGGCTCCCTGCACCTGTTTTTCCCCCATTTCTGATTTGCCATGCCTTGCTCTCTCTCTTTGTCTCTCTCAAAGCTGATGACTGGTGATCTTATGATGATGAGGCAACATACAAGAAGCAGCAGGAGAGGTGCAAGAAGCACACATATGAAGAATGAATGAAGCAGAAGCAGGGAGATCCGTGTACTACAGTTTTTTAGGAACAGCTTTTTCTCCATCAAGGACAATGAGCAGCACAGTAGTGGCATCACCAGATCTGACTCCCACTCTTGTAAGACTAGCAGTGCATTACACTATCTCACAATGCAAATATACAGTATACAGTGGCTATGAGGCTCAAGGCATAGGAGTACCTAGTCACAGGAAGTGCACTGCTATTTCCCAAGAGTAATTCAAGAGTGAAGATAAATCATTAAGGGTACTGCTTAGACAAAATTAACACTTCTAGATGTTCCCAATGAGGTAGCAAGTCTTTTCTTTTTGGATTCAGTCCTTTTTAAGTTCTGGTTTGAGCTAATCTGTAAGGCTACTTTCACACTGCGGTCGCAGTAAAACTCCGCTAGTTTTAGCTGAGTTTTACCAGCGATAGAGCTCCGCTATGCGGGCGGGAGCGCCACGCTTTTAACCCCCCACAAGGGGTTAAAAAGGGGTTAAAAGTGCTGGCGCTCAGCGCTACCGAGGCGGTGTGCAGACGCTTCGGCAGCGCTTGCCATGCATTTCAATGGCAGGGTCGGTAGAGGAGCGGTATATTACCGCTCCCCTCACCGCCCCAAAGATGCTGCTTGCAGGACTTTTTGTAACGTCCTGCTAGCGCACCGCCCCAGTGTGAAAGCACTCAGGGCTTTCACATTGGGGTGGATTGGGGGGGACTTTTGAAGCGCTTTACAGGCGCTATTTTTAGCTAAATAGCGTCTGTAAAACGCTCCAGTGTGAAAGCAGCCTTAAAGCAGAATACTCCTGATTAACCAGGCTGCTTCTGCTGATTTTCATTTGTCTTTCAATCTAAGAAGCAACCAGTCCAAAACTGACACTTCTGAAGCACAAAACTAACATTTGTACTTGACATCCTCAGTGTGCTGTTGCTTCTTTCATCACCTTTATTTTCTGCCTGGAACAGATAAAGGGAGTCTTAATTTACGGTTCACAGGTACAAGTAAAATTATCAGATGTAGAGACGTATGTCATTGGGAATGGCCACAGACATAAGCATCTTTGTGACTAGCTTACTGAGTGAAGAGGCTTTCTTACTCACAAACATTTTGTGAGTAATTTGCTTCTATGGAAGTGTAGCACTGCCCCCGGGGGGGTTGCTTAGAGTTACCTGTTCATCTGTGCCTCCAAGACCCTGCGAACCTTCCAGCCCACCTGACACTCTGGGTTCAGACATTTTGGTTACACAGTTAAATGACACACCAACACACTGTAAGTGAGTGACTCTGATTTTACTGGTTCAGAAAGAAAGTTAAATAACATGGTTTAGGTCAGCTGAGTCCTGCTTGAACAGCCAAGGCTCAGGGGAGCAGATCCTTCAAAGCAATTGAATCACAGCTGCAAATCTCATTTACAGAATAACAGTTTATATAAATTGTATTCTCATATTACTTCCCTTACTCTTCTCCTAGCCTCTGAAGATATATCCTCAAACCCTTGGCCTCCCTTCAACTGTACCCAACACACCCATCACCATCACCCCACACCCTCTGGCAGTAGTCACAATCTATGCAATTTAGTCTCCATTCGCCTTCTTCCCAAAACCAACCTCTCCTTCTCCTGTGCCCTCTGGAATGCCCACTCTGTCTGCAACAAACTCACCGCTTTTCATGACCTCTTTATCGCAAATTCCTTTAATCTACTTGCTATCACCAAAGCCTGGCTCCATGAATCTGACACTCCTCCTGCCTCCCTCTCTCTGGACTCACTCCCCTAGGCCTAATGGACGCAAGGGAGGTGGAGTGGGATTCCTCCTATCCCCACAGAGCACCTTCCAGGTTCTTCACTCTCCTCCTTCTCTTTCCCTCTCATCATTTGAAGCTCACTGTATATGTCTATTCTCTCCAACCTCCCTAAGGATTGCTGTGATCTACTGGCCTGCTGGACCGTTGTCAGCTTTCCTTGATGAGTTTTCTACCTGACTACCCTACTTTCTCTCTTCTGAAATTCCCACAGTCCTTCTCGGTGACTTCAACATCTCTGTTAATACAAACAGTCCTGCTACTTCTAAACTTCTTAGTCTAACCTCCTCATTTGACCTGAAGCAATGGGTACAGGCTACTACTCACTCCGATGGAAACACCCTTGACCTTGTATTCTCCTACCTATGTGCTACATGCAACCTCTCCAACAATCCTTTTCCTCTCTCTGACCACCACCTGATTCGCTTCTCTCTCTCCCTGTCTTTCACCACTGTTCCCTCCAATCACCTAACCATCACCCATGGAATCCTTTGCCACTTCAACCCTTCTCTCCTCTATTCTGCTAACGACCACCTCTATGAAAAAATCTCTCCCCTGTCCTGCCCCAACCAAGCCACTTCCGTCTACAATAAATCCCTGTCCTCCACCCTGGACAAGCACGCTCCCCTCACAACACACAGAATCAGGCTTTGACCCCTACAACCCTGGCAAACAGATGGCACCATAAATCTCAAAAAACGTAGCCGTGCTCTTGAGTGTCTGTGGCACAAGACTACAAGACTAAGTCGCTCAAAGACTTCAACCAATACAAATCTACCTTCCATAAATACAATTCTTGCCTCCACCAAGCAGACCTTTTTTACCACTCTTATTAACACCTTCTCATCCAGTCTCCGTCAACTGTTCTCTACCTTCAACTCTCTACTTCGCCCTTCACTGCCTCCACCCACTAACTCACTCACTGCACAGGAAATTGCTAATCACTTCAAACAAGATCAATGTAATTCGTGATGAGATCTTCACTATACAGGTATCTACCCCAGTTGAGACCCCACGTCAACAGGTACAATTGACACTCCCTTTATTCAAACCTACTACTATAGATGAAGTTGCTAAACTCTCCCTCTCTTCTGGCATCTTCCCCAATGTTCTAAAACATGCATTGGTCACCCCCCATACTTAAAAAGCCAACCTTGGACCCTACCAATCTTAACAATCTACGCCCTATCTCCTTGCTCCCCTTTTCCTCTAAACTCCTTGAACGCCTTGTCTACAACCAACTGAGCGACCACCTCATTAAGAATAACCTTCTTGATCCCCTTCAATCTGGATTTCGCCCTCAACACTCCACAGAAACTGCTTTTTCTGAAACTCACAAATTACCTATTAGCTGCAAAAAACATTGGACACTATTCTGTACTCCTACTTCTGGACCTTTTGATTGCCTTTGATACAGTTGACCACCCCCTCCTCCTCAAAAAACTTTGCTCACTCGGTCTCCGCGACTGCTCTTCGGTGGCTCTCGTCCTACCTATCCCAACGCACCTTCAGTGTCACTTACAATTCTATTTCCTCCTCCCCACTTCCCTTCTCCGTCGGAGTCCCCCAAGGTTCTGTTCTCGGGCCTCTTTTTTTCAATCTACACCTCTTCCCTGGGTCAGCTGATAGCCTCCCACGGCTTTCAATATCATTTCTATGCTGACGACACTCAAATCTACCTCTCCACCCCTCAGCTCACTCCATCAGTCTCCTCACGCATCACTAACTTACTAACAGACACATCTGTCTGTATGTCACACCACTTCCTCAAATTCAACTTGTCCAAAACCGAGCTCATAATATTTCCTCCCCCTCGTGCCTCTTCCCCTGACTTCTCTGTCAAGAGCAATGGCACAACCATCCACCCATCCCCACATGTTAGGGTGCTAGGTGTTATCCTGGACTCCGAACTCTCCTTTTGGCCCCACATTCAATTACTCAACCTCCGTAACATCTCTAAACTTCATTTCCTAACCAATGAAACCACAAAGCTCCTGATTCACTCCCTGGTTATCTCTCGCCTCGACTACTGCAACTCTCTCCTCATTGGCTTACCTTTAAACAGACTATCCCCCCTTCAGTCCATCATGAATGGCGCTGCCAGACTCGTCCATCTTACAAACCACTCAGCGTCTGCTACCCCTCTATGCCAATCCCTCCGTTGGCTGCCACTCGCCCAGCAAATTAAATTCAATATACTAACAATAAGTTACAAAGCCATTGTTAGAAGACTGTGCTAAGGGTTAATGGCAGTTGATTGTTGTTCCATCCAGCTCCTGGAAGGAGCTGCTCTATTTGAACTTCCTGCTTCTTGTAGCCAGTGCTGTTCATTCTACAGCGTTTGTGTGTTCCTGTAGCAACCTGTTATCCTGATTGTTTGTTCCTATGACCCGGCTTGCCTTGACTCTGCTATTGAGCTCCGCCTGCACCGACCCCGGCTTCCACGACCACTCTTCTTCCTGCTACCTTGTACCTCGCTGCCCGCCAGTTAACGAACTCTGCTTGCTCCCGACTACTCTTCAGCCTGACCCATCTGTACTGCTCCGCCAGCCCGTTACCAACCCGGCCTGCACCACCACGCTTCAGCTTGCACAAGCACCTCACGGACCAGCACACCATCACCTGTGACCCAGTCCGACCCTCGTGCCTCCCTGCACTCCCGAGCTCCCAGTCCACACTAACTGGGGTTCAGGAATCAGGGTCGTAAGAGAGGTTGCCCACTGCATAAGTCAGACTCCACCACCAGGTACGTGACAGCCATCCACAACTCTGCCCCCAGCTACATTACTAGCCTAGTCTCAAAATGCCAACCTAATCGTCCTCTTCATTCCTCCCAAGACCTCCTGCTCTCTAGTTCCCTCATCATCTCCTCCCATATTTGCCTCCAGGACTTCTCTCAAGCCTCTCCCATCCTCTGGAGTTCCCTACCCCAACCTGTCAGACTGTCTCCAAATCTATCCACTTTTAGGTGATCCCTGAAAACTTTTTTCTTCAGGGAAGCCTATCTTGCCTCCACCTAACAACTACACTTTTATTTTCTTCATCAGCTCATCCCCCACAGTTATTAACCTCTTGTATCACTTGATCCTCCCTCCTAGATTGTAAGTAATGAGCAGGGCCCCCTTATTCCTCCTGTATTGTAATTGTACTGTCTGACCTAATGTTGTAAAGCGCTGCGCAAACTGTTGGCGCTATATAAATCCTGTATAATAAGAAGAAGAAGAAGAACAGACAGCAATCGAAATGCAAGGATGATACTTAAGTGCACTAGTAATTACTGTATTTTATGATACCACTAATAGGGAATCCTGGGCCGGCCTATTTCATCTTAAGTTCTAATGGGAGACCAGGTTTAATAAGAATAGGGGGTGTATCCCTTTAAATAGCAGTAAACAGCAATGTCCAGCGTGCAATGCCTGCAATTATCTTCACCGGCAGTTGGAGCTCAAGCAAACTGTATCCTGAATATAACAAGTGACGTGTAGGCAGAGAAGAACAGCTCAGTCTGTCTAGCAGTAATCTCTAAAGTAATTCCAAGAGCTAAGATGTCTGTATACAGTGTTTGTATTCAATGTGATAAAGTAATTCCAGGAGTAAGATGTCTGTATATAGTGTTCAATGCAATAAAACAGGGAAAGGTGTGTATTTACTGGGCAGCAGCCCTCTCACCAACTGCAGAACAACATAGGATCCTCCTGAAGAGTGCTTCCGGAATAGACGCCCTTCGACGAATGATTGGAGATAACTGACTGGCTGCAGGAACTGTATGTCGTCTGATCCGGCTGGTGCAGCAACACTGCGGTGGTGTCCCTGTAGTAGAAAGCAGTACAAAAACAAAGGTTTTAGACTACAGAGGTAAGATATCCTTGACCTCCAAAAATAGATGGAACCTGCTGCAGTTAATTCTGAAAAACATTTATTATATCAATAATCTTACTAGGTAAGATATGGTCACAAAAACATAGGGAAACCTACAGCCGAGTAGGAGAAACGTGTCAGTGTACGTGCCTCTGGACCCCTCACCTGCTCATTCCAGCAACGGCCCTCCCTTCATCTGGAGCCCCCACAAATCAGTCGTGAACCGGAAGGGAACAGCGCAAACCGGTAGTGAACGGACCGGCGTGTCCCCACCAGCTACTATGCTGATCTTCCGGCCTTAAGAGATTCCTCTATGCCATACTTCCACCCACATCCCCTGCTCCCTGGATGCACCAGCATGGCTCCATGCAGCACCTGCTTCTGCTGACCATTTGACTCAGTGCTTGAACACTACAGTAACTGTGAGTTATACCATCTACTGCATCCATCCTACCTATTGTGTGGTGTGCCTCCCAGGCTGCCACCCCTAATCACTGATCAGTATCAGATCCGGATCTGAGTACATAGACTGCTGGTACTCAGTACTCGTTTTCACACTGAACTGCCTGTGTTCAGGTACCATCTTGATTCGATCTGACTGACCCTCCTGAGGGGAAGGTGGTAAATTGTGGGGACTGCCGTGCTGAGGTTCCCTGTCTACCCCTCTCACAGACCTACAAGATTTATGGAGCGTGGTGCACTACTTCTGCAAATCCACAATCAGCAGTAAGCAGGGGTCTTAATTGGCTTGGAGGTCAATATACTTGCTATTAGTGCTGACAATTCGGTTACCCCAGAAACCACTCTGGTGCCCTGCCCCTTATGTGCATCTGGAGGCTGGAAGATGTAATGTGCATTATCAAGTTACATATCACTCTAAAGATTTCAATATACATTGCAGCGAGTATTTATCCTTGAATAGGACAAAAAAGCGGTCTGGATGTACCAGGTGGATCACCATACTCGCTACGAGTGCTGACCACCCAGTTTCCCCAGAACCACTTCAGTCCTGCAGACAGGTACTTCACCCCTCAGGGTGTCACTCACAACACCCCCAGTCTATACTCTAGGCCACTGACAAGTGTCCAAATGGGGCCGAAGTGGTCAAGTGGGGGTCTCGGGGTTGGGCATAAGGCTATTCTAACCACTGAGACACCACTTGTTTCCCGTGCCTCACTGTAGGGACACCTACTTGCTAAGAGGACATATAAGGTGTCTGGAGGTTCTGAGGTGACGGTGGGACACCGCACAGACTGCATCATACACCCAGATTTCCCAGACCTACCTTAGTCCCACTTATACATAGCTGCATTATCACAAGCGGTGCCACTCTAGGTCATTATTTTCCCTGACCGGCATGTGTGGATACATAGGAAGCCTGAAGGTGCTGAGACTTCAGTCATTTACCCTTTGACTGTCGCCTAGCTTTCCCAGGCCTTCCTCACTCACTAGTGGTATACACATGCACAATCTGATGTGCCCCATCCACTCACCAATTTTGAGGTACTCACATGTCTGAATGCATATGTCTGGCGGAGCTAATGAGTAGTCCACTTCTATTTTGACAATGTTGTCATTTTTATGCTCATGTTGTACCTACCCCTTTTTGCTGTGTGTATTATTGCCTCTGTTTTTGTGACCATATCTTACCTACTATCATTATTGATATAATAAAAGTTTTTTCAGAATTAACTGCAGCAGGATCCATCTCCATCTATTTTTGGAGGTCAAGGACATCTTACCTCTAGGGTCTAACCCCTACCTTTGTTTTTGTATAGCATTACTGCAAGTAAGCATGTACCACAACTGAGGTGAGTCAGTAATTTCTGCTCTCTGAACTGACCTACATACACTTGGGTCACCAGAGCACTGCCCTGGCCTTTTGGCCTTTATTTTATTTTTTGTTGTGTCTGTAGTAGAAAGCAGCAGTGGGCCCGCCTGGGCTGGGCTGGATTCGCCACTTCCATCGTGTGGAAGGGCCGCACTCCTCTCGCACAGCAGCAGGGAGATGCTCACCTTATGAAGTCCCGGGACGAAGAGAGCATGGGCCAAGCTGCTGGCCCTTTTATAGTCTTTCCCAGAATGCTTTCTTGGGTAGCAGGGGGCCTGATGGGAAGTGTGGTCCAGGAATAGTTCTATAGCACTAGGAGGTGTTCAAGGTACTCCAATTCCTACAATGCTCCTCACTTGGCACAGGGGGATGACGTAAATTACTCGCGCCCAACACTAGAGAGACACAGCAACAGTGTAAAAGGTAAAAGTATGTCTGCAATGCAGATACTGTACTTGTAGTCCACAGTTGGCTACAGAAGGTTTTATTAATAGTGAAAGTAATTATAATATTAAGGAAGTGTCACATGGCCTTATGATAACTGTTTTCATCCATGTCCAAAGTTGGTGACTACAACATAACCATACTAGAGGCCTTTACAGCAGCAGAGCTGGTAAAAAGACCCCTTTCACACTGGGACCACCCGAGCGTCAGCGGTAAAACCCCGCTAATTTAGCAACGCTTTGGCGCCGCTATTCGGGTGGCAGAGGGGCGCTTTTAACCCCCTAAAAAGGCGCTCGGAGATTCCGGAACGGGGTACAGCCGCTTCGGGAGCGCTGGCCATTCATTCCAATGGCAGGGGCAGTGGAGGAGCGGTGTATAAACCTCTCCTTCCCCAAAAATGATGCTTGCAGGAGTTTGTTTTATCTCCCGCAAGCACACCACCCCGAGCCGCCCCCGTGTGAAAGGACACACTGGGTTTAATGGAGAGGCGCTTCACAGGCACTATTTTTAGCCTGTAAAGCGCCCCAGCATAAAAGGGGCCTTACACTTTTGTGTATCTGTCAAACATTATGAACAAACCTGCCACAGTCACGTAGTCATCTGAACCTGAGTAACTGCAGTAGAACTTCAGGTAATCTATTGGATGGCCTGGAAAATCACTGGTGATTCTCAGTGTTCACAGATTAAGAAGGGAGAGAGTAGATCTGTATTGAGAGCAAAAAAAAAATCAGGTTGTGAATACTGGGAAGTAGGTGCTATAAGGTTCTGATTGCATTTTCGTTGTATGAAAAACTTCCTACCAGGGCAGCTGGAGCTTACAAAATGTCCTTTGCAACTAAAGCCAGTCATACATGAATCAAAATATGGCTGGTTCAGTGGGGACTGGTGAGATTCTAACCATGTATGGGCAGGCTGATTGCACCCAAGTTGATCCATCGATTGACTTGGGAACAACCAGCCTGTCAGATTTTTTACATACCTTTACTGCTGGCGGCTATGGCTGCTAGCAGTAATCATTGTATTCTGCCAGTCAAGAAGGCTCCCTTTGCCCCCTGCTGGCAGCACACAATAGCTCTATGGGAGGCATTGAGCGGTATTTGCATAGTGCTATACACACCTTTCCTAGATCTTATCTGTTTAGCCCTGCTGCTAGCTGTCTCAGGTTCTGGTATAGATGTTTTTCACATAGTTACATAGGTCCAGCTTGGACCAACATAACTTTGTATATTCCATACCTGGCTGATCCCTCTGCAAGCTGGAAATCACTGTAATAGGCACCATTACTATAGTAATCTTCATTAGCTTCTGAGTCCCATGCCGAGCGACTGTCCTGTTGCTTACTGATCAGATAATGATTTACATTTGTTGTGAAAATGCAAAGCATTCTCTAGATGTTGCCTGTGCTGAGTAAGTGACCTCCAGTGTTCACAAGGCAGAAGGGCAGCTTCTTGGCACAGGATCTGAACGCTAGTGGAGATCACTATAGTAGGGGTGCCTATACAGCTATTTCCAGCTTCCAGGGTGATCAGCCAGATGTGGTATATACACAGTTCCCAATGCAACCATGTAGAAATATCCATACGTGGAATTATTTTGATTGGGATGGTTTGTGCCCTCTCTCCCCATACACTACAAGTCCCGGTGTTTCTAGGAGTACTGCTGCCCTGGTAAGGGCATTTTTTATTACAAAAGAGGTTGTAAAGTTCGGGGTTACCTAGCTCTAGTGTAGCGCTCGCCATGCGAGTACAGCCAATGCCAGATATGTCATTTAAGGGCTTGTTGGCCCATTTTTATTTAAACAGAACAAAAAAGTCTAAAATAACAGCAGCTTCCATCGCATGGGTTTTCATTATTTCTCTTTCTTTCACAGAAATACACACTCAGCCTCCTGGCTTACACATACAGCATTGTCACTCTGGCCTTCCACTTCACTTTACCCTCATCCATCTTCTACAGACCGTTTTCTCACCAACACTGTCCAAATAGCTAGCAACCCCTTGCTGCTCTGACTCCCACCTCTCTCCTAGCTGGAGCCCTCGTGACTCTTGGGCAAAGACCTCTTGCCTGCGGTGTGGAGCTCAGAACCATGGTCATGTCTCAAAAAGACCAGCACACACCTGACCAATTTGTTGGTGGTGGTTCTAAAAACCATGATCCAGGATTGGAGATTTCATCCCTCCCAGAGCTCTTAAGAAATCTCCAGGCTCCAGGTCCCAAAACAGATTTTACTAAACAATGAGGAAACTGAAGAGCTAGTTTTCTCTGACATAAAGCCCCCTGGAGCCCCTCAACCTGCCCGAGTGAGAATTTTCTTTTTTACTCTGGCCGGGCATAGCACTGCCACAAGGTATACTTGGGCACTTTATGGTACCTACTGTATTTCTTAATAGTTACTTTGCTTCATCTTACATACAGCCACACTACTATGACCCTAGTGTATTTTCAGAAAAAAGCAACCTTTTATGTGAAGGAAAAAACATGTGGATGTCCATGTCTCTAGCAGTTGTACAGTTAGAGCAGAATTTTAAAAAATGGAGTTGCATGCCATATCAGGCCAGAAGTAAACCCTTATTATGCATTTTTCGTCCTGCAGTTTATGTGCTATTCATGATATGGGCACAGACACAACATGGTCTCCACTGCCGATCCTAAAGCAGGGTTGGCACTCAACAAAATATTCTGGGTGTCTGGTTTGGAAGTAGAGTAGCTCATTTACATTTATTTGACAGCTTTAGAAACAGACTTAGTTTTTTATTGGTTATGTTCAAGGATCTACACAGCCCTGCTGTTAGCAGGTCATTCTTTGTTTCAACCGGCGTTCTTCTTTACCTTTCTGCATGATGTAAAATCAGGCCTTTTGGTTTTCGGTCCTGTACATAAATAAAATCTTTCTATTTAGAGATACTGATGTACATCTCAGACAAGGCATACCTTATACATGCAAGTAGAGACTGATATAAAACGATTTCCCCAATTTTCACATTATACATTAATTTAAAAATCTTGATTTTCATTCTGTGGCAGCCCAAGAAATCAGAAGATTCCAGACAGTACATGCGGCTATATTCTGTATGTCTTTAAATGACCGAAAATTAATTTATGACTAGCCTGTTTCCATTAACAGTTCTTTATTGAAGGAAGGCATCCAAAGTAAATATTGTCTTATGTTTTATGACTATCAGTGTGGGAAGTTTAGCTTTTTTGTGGGGGAGGAACCTGCTGATAACACTAAATATATTGTAAGTTCTGCCCTTTCTATAAACTACGGTGTTTATACTGTAAAAAATGATCCGACCTCTGATGGGAGAGCTCCTCTCGGGGAGAGACAGAGGTTTAAACTGCCACACAAAATGAGTCTTGTAAAGACATGAAAATTGTAATTCATTAGACGTTTCCCAGTGGCCAATAGCAATCGCTTTTTATTGTTCTTTGATATAATAATTGAAGTTGCATCTTCATTTGTCCCATCCAAGACCTTTTTTTTAAAGTTTCAAAAGATTTGGGTACCGAAATAATATCTGATTTTGGAGATATTACCATGTTTAGTCTCGAAGCGCGTAAGAATAATGTATTAAGGTAATGCACCATAGTATTAAGATCGCTTTGAGGCATTTATAGCAGGATGCTCACAAGAGCCACATGAAAAATTATGAGAGAAAAAACAAGAGAGAAAAAACAATCAAATCAAATAAATCTAAGTACAGTTGTATGAAAAAGTTTAGGAACCCCTGACAATTTCCATCATTGTCATTTATAAATATTTGGGTGTTTGGATCAGCAATTTCATTTTGATCTATCAAATAACTGAAGGACACAGTAATATTTCCGTAGTGAAATGAGGTTTATTGGATTAACAGAAAATGTGCAATATGAATCAAAATGAAATTAGACAGGTGCATAAATAGTAGAGCCTCCTTTGGAAGAAATAACAGCCTCTAGACCATGTATATGCAATTAGCGGACCTCCAGCTGTTGCAAAACTACAAGTCCCATCATGCCTCTGGGTGTCATGCTTGTGGCTGTCAGTCTTGCTATGCCTCATAGTACTTGTAGTTCTGCAACAGCTGGAGGTCCGCTAATTGCATACCCCTGCTCTAGACGCTTCCTATAGCCTGTAATGAGTGTCTGGATTCTGGATGAATGTATTTTGGACCATTCCTCCTTACAAAACATCTCCAGGTTAGGTTTGATGGTTGCCAAGCATGGGCAGCCCACTTCAAATCACCCCACAGATCTTCAATGATATTCAGGTCTGGGGACTGGGATGGCCATTCCTCAACATTGTACTTGTTCCTCTGCATAAATGCCCAAGTAGATTTTGAGCAGCGTTTTGGGTCGTTGTCTTGTTGAAATATCCAGCCCCGGCATAACTTCAACTTTGTGATCGTTTCCTCAACATTATTCTCAAGAATCTGCTGATATTGAGTGGAATCCATGCGACCCTCAACTTTAACCAGATTCCCAGTACTGGCACTGGCCCCACAGCATGATGGAACCTCCGCCAAATTTTACTGTGGGTAGCAAGTGTTTTTCTTGGAACACTGTGTTCTTTTTCCACCATATTCCACCAAGCCTTATTCTAGGCTTACCTGTAGGTAAAAGTATAAAAATCGGGTAGACAACCGCTTTAAAGATAGAATTTGCCATATGAAGACCATTGGAGCTCCAGATTGCAAATTCCTCACAACTCACATTAGTGAGTAACATGGGATTGCCTTGTAGAGGTAAGTATGTAAAGATATTTGCAGATAGTCCATGTGATCTCCTAATAGGACACCAAGCAACTAGCGTATCTCTTATCAATAGGCTCTGTTGTAAGTGATTGGGCAGGTTATTTAATTTACTGTGCAGAATTGCGGGTAAATTGTATGGAGATGCAAAAGCAGGGTGTTGCTGGTATATAAAACGTTGTTTATCAGCCAATCTAAACCAAATCTAGACAAGAGAGATTATCGTTTCTTATAATTGGTAACCCTGTTCCACCTTCCCTCTTTGGAAGATAGAGTTTTGCTAAAGCAAATAATAGAGAGCACATACGTGTTTTTTTGATAGCCATAAAAAGGAGGTTATTGCTTTGTTTAATCTGTTAATATCTGAATGTAACAATCGTATTGTTAGTAAGGATATAATGGTCTAATTAAAGAAATAATTTTAAATAGATGAAATGTCCCAAATAGCGAAAAGGGCAAATTCATCCATGCTTCAAGTTCTTTTTGAATTTTTGTGAATAAATACGGCTGGGTAGTTTAAGTGATAAATTGTTGAGGGTTCTTTACCTATTTTTATGCCTAAATATGTAATACACTGAGAAGCTATGGAAAAAGGGGATGTAGAAATCCAGTTTTTTGATTTTGTAGGATTTAGAGGTAATATCTCACTCTTTGAGAAATAAATTTTAAAACCTGAAAACGTTCAGAAATTTTTGAAGATATCCTTAATGGTTATCATATTGACTGCTGGATTTGAAGTAAATATCAGCATATCATCTGCACATAATGCACATCATTTATCTTTATTCCAGACAAGGTAGGGTTATTATTAATAAACCTGGACAGTGGATTTATTGCCAGCTTGAATAAAAGAGGGGATAATGGATACATCCCTGTCGTGTGCCTTTTATGAGCATGATCATACTTAAAGAACCTTTAAAGTTTAAAACTGAGTATAGTTCTGATTCCCAGGCAAACAGCTAAAAACACAGTTTAGAAACATATGATCTAAATTATGAGAATGCCCACTAATCAATCACGTTCATATGTTTCCAGTGAAGGGTACTGTAAATTCTACAACATGCAAAAACATTTTTGTGTGCTTTTAACCTTGTGGCAATTTGGGGATCGCTCTGTTTTGTTCCAGCATGACTATCTCTATACACAAAGGCAGCTCCATAAAGACATGGTTTGGTGAGTTTGGTGTAGGGGAACTGGAGAGCCCTGACCTCAACCCCATTGAACACCTTTGGGTTGAATTGGAACCTCAGTTGCAAGATAGGCCTTCTCATCCAACATCAGCACCTGACCACACAAATGCTCTTTTCAGGAAACAGGTATAGGTTCTTCACCTATAGCAGCCCCCTTTAACATAAGGCAAGCAGGCCTACCAGTACGTGGTTGCCTCCAGGACTTATACACAATGCTACAGTGACTGACCACCATGCCAGGGCAGGTGCGCAGTATGCAAAGCAAACAGGTATTTGGGGTTGGTAGACAGGCAGAGTTGTTCAGGCTTGGCTGGCTTATATCAGGTTGGGTCTCCACCCAGAGACTGACCACATCAATCACCTTGCAGGTGGACAGACAGATAAGGAGAATGCCACGGCCAAAACCAGGATGCTGGAACTCTGGCCTGGTCTGGTGGGACCAAATATGTGAACTACACACAGGAAGATACTACTGTTTAAGGGGAGACAACACAATTGTTTAGTAAACTTACAATATACAAAACATAACATATATATATATATATATATATATATATACAAAACCAAAAACCAGAAGAACCAGTGTATTAGTGGAGTAAATAACTATGTACAGATGTAACCTGAACGTGTAAGTTCACCTTTTTCAGAAACAATGAAAATGTGAACTAAAGCTGGCCATAGATGGTTCAAATGTTGGCCAGTTCATCTGGGACCGGACAAGTTTCAAACCATGTATGGGCAGGCTGATTGTACCCAATCGATTCATTGAACAACTTGGGTACAACTAGCCTGCTGGATTTTGACATGTCATTATTGGCAGCGACTATAGCCGCTAGCAATAATTACTATGTCCCCCCCTCCACTGTGAGAACACAATAGCTCCATGGCAGGGAATCCCCCATCAACACTGACCTTGTTGATGGGGGAATTGAGCGATTTTCTTTTCTGCAACATAACCTGTGAATAAACCTGAAGAAAATCTCATCATCTATAGCCAGCTTAACACCCTACCCTAAGAAAGAAAACTATTGCACATCTAATCAAGGTCTAGTGAAAAGTAAAATATTTTAAAATTTTGGTTTTTGGGTCTAGATACACATTAACAGGTTCCCCACCGCGCGCCGTCTTTTCACGGCGGCAGTCGGGGAGCCCTGCGCGAATCGCCGTAAATAAGCGGCGATCCGCATTTGGCCACCAGGGGGCGTGCGCGCGCCCCCGCCGCACTCCTGGGGAGTGTGCCCATGGCTCGGGCGGACCCGATGTCCGCCGGCGAGCCGCGATGAGCGGCTACAGGGAAAGAACGGGGAACCGCCGATGTAAACACGACGGTTCCCCGCTCTGTCAGTGGGGCATGAGAGATCTACTGATCCCTGTCACTGGGATCAGTTAGATCTCTCATGCCCATGGTAACCCAACCCCCCCACAGTAAGAACACACCCAGGGAACACACTTAACCCCATAGCTCTCCCCCCCCAGGTTAACCCCTTCACTGCCAGTGACATTTATACAGTAATCAGTGGACATTTAAATTTCTGATCGCTGAATAAATGTCATTGGTCCCAAAAAAGTGTCAAAAATGTTCCGACATGTCTGCCCCAATATTGCATTACCGCTAAAAATCGCAGATCGCCGCCATTACTAGTAAAAAATAAAAAAAAAATAAAAACCCCAGAAATGAATTCTCACCATCCGTAAACGCGGCCACTTTTGCGCAAACCAATCAATAAACGCCGATTGCTATTTTTTTTATCGCAAATATGAGGAATTATATAAATCAGCCACAAACGGTGAAAAAAAATGTTTTTTTATATTTTTTTTTTGGATTTGAATTTTAGCAAAAAGTAAGAAATTTGGGTTTTTTTGCAAAATGGTCGCTCTTCTTTTGTTTATAGCGGCGATAAGAAATGACGCAGAGGCGATCAAATACCACCAAAAGAAAGCTCTGTTTGTGGGAAAAAAAGGACGCAAATTTTGTTTGGGTACAACGTCGCACGACCGCGCAATTGTCAGTTAAAGCGATGCAGCGCCGAATCGCAAAAAGTGCTCTGGTCCTAAAGTGGGAAATTCTTCCGGGGCTGAAGTGGTTAAGCAATGACTTACAGTACACTGCTACCAAACATGTTTGAAAGAAACTCATTTGAATACTTTTTTATGTTTAAGGATAACTGAATAAAATATTTATGTATATGGCATCTTATATCTTTATTTCCAAGGGAAGGAATGATACAGAAGGAATCAGGTATCCATGTGAGTGAGTACTAGACCAGCTGTCACTGTGGCCTTATGTTTCCCATTCCTGTGACAGCGATTTGAGGTTACAATGTGATTGTTTGTGACATTTCCAGCTACTGACATGTGGTACAATGTGCAGACAAGCGATCACATTTCAGTGATCAGTGTACTTTTGTGGGGGCTGCAGTAACGCTCCGTGTCCAAATCTATTAGACGGATTTTGAAAAAATTGCCAAGAAACCTGCGAAATCCCTTAAAATCCTCCAGTCTCCCAGATTTCAAATTAACACAGATAACTCATAAATTCCAGACATTCATATTCCGTGTCCTCCTTATTTTAATCAAGTATGTTAACTGTTTCTGTTCCAGTTAATAAAGTAAAACTCCTAAGGATTTATGTATGAACAGTGGGACTATGGAAGCATATTCTTTATACCTAAATCCCCTATAGCTGAACGCCAGGCAGAACTCCAAGAGACACAAATTAATGCAACTCTGTGTTCAGTTATACATCAATAAATGTATTTTGTTAAAGTGGTAGTAAACCCTCCTATCATTTTCAGCCAAGGAAGCTGCCATCTTGGCCTCTGTTTAATCTACAACTGCCATAATGCTGCACATGTGATCAGCTATGACACCAGCCATTGGATGGTTTGACAGTTTGGTTTAGAGCACAACCAATGGGAGTGTTACGTTTCCGGCACATGCTGGAAATGTGACTGGTTTTTAACCTGTTAAATGCATGGGTTTACTACCGCTTTAATTCAAGTAATTAGCCTAGGCCTAGGTCAGCCTTTTTCAACCAAGGTGCCTTCAGCTTTCTTCAGCGGTGCCTTGGCAAAATGCCTAAAAATTGTCCAAAAATTGTATACAAGTCAGCAAGTGGATGAAGCTTGCCTTTTAGTTACACAAAGCCACAGGTTTTCATTGTGCACCATTACAACCTTTCAACCACCAGCGTCCTAACAACCAATTACATCATTGGTTGATAAGGAGAACGTCTGGTGCCTGCACAGTATTCTAGTTTGACCCTCCCTTGTCCCTCTTTGTCAGCACTGGGGTCACATTAGCTGAGTGAAGGAGATCAACTGAGGGAGAAGAGAAACAAAGGAATAATAGCCAGTACCAGTGTGCAAAGATGTGTTTGCTTTTTAAGACTAAATTATCTATATGTTGGGCGCCCTATGTGTGCCAATGTTGCTATGCTATGTAAAACTATTAGTTCAGTTTTTTACATTTTAGAATGTTGAACCTCAAGATTGCGCAGAATTTTAAAGGGCCCTTGACTGAAAAAAGGTTGAAAGGACTGGCCTAGTTGAATTTGACCTGCTATCAGCCTTTTACCTCTGAGCATCACAGCTGAGGCTGGGAGTTGGGAAAACAGCACACTGATCCAATCAGTTGTGCTGTAGTGAGCATGTGCTAACAAGGAACATGCCAACAGGAGCAGAGTTACCGAGAGATGAACTCATCAGTCTGCTGCTTCTCCTTTCACCGTCCAGTCACAGACTAGGGCTAGGACAATACCTATGCCACTAAACTATACTATAGAAAAATCAGGTCTTCTGTCCTGCCGCTCTGTGTGGCAGAGGTGTGTAAGGCTGGGTTCACACCATTGCGAATTGGATGCCGCTTACACCGCATCCAATTCACAGAACATTTCAAAACATGTTCCTTTTAATGGGTCTGGTTCACATATGCAAACTGCTGCACAAAAATGTGTGTGTTTTCTGTGCAGTGCTGTGCAAATTGCAGGCACATTTCTTCAATGGGAATGCATCTGATTCGGAGATATGTTCCATTGTGAATGTGAATTCTCTCCCCCTCCTCACTACACCCCCCCTCTCCCAGGTCAGCTGATCCACAGCTACAACGGAGAGGAACTACTGAATGAATCCATTTCATCTTTGCACACAGAACCAAGATGCAATTCGCACCTGACTAGTGTAAACACAGCCTAAGTCTTTGAAAAAATGTTTTTTTTTGTTTTCTTTTTTATAAGCGCAGGTGGTGGGAACTGTATTTTTATTTTATTTTTTTAAATCATTGTTTTTCAACGATTTTCTTTTAGGCTGGGTTCACACTATCCGACTTTTTTAAATTTTCTGACTTTGATCCAACTTTGCTGTGTGATTTACAGTCCTACATCGGGGCAAAGTTGGTCCAATTTTCTGTGAACAGGGATCCGACTGGTATGGATTTTAAGGGGAAAAAAACAGCGTAGGGTCCCCCCAAAATCCATACCAGACCCTTATCCAAGCACGCAGCCTGGCCAGCCAGGAAAGGGGGTGGGGACGAGCGAGTGCCTCCCCCCCTCCTGGACCATACCAGGCCGCATGCCCTCAACATGGGGAGTATGGGTGCTTTGGGGCGGGGGGGGCTCTGTGCTCCCCACCCCAAAGCACCTTGTCCCTATGTTGATGAGGACAAGGGCCTCTTCCCGACAACCCTTGCTGGTGGTTGTCGGAGTCTGCGGACGGGGGGGCTTATCAGAATCTGGAAGCCCCCTTTAACAAGAGGGCCCCCAGATCCCGACCCCCTCCCCCGTGAATAAGTATGGGGTACATTGTACCCCTACCCGTTCACCTAAAAAGAAAATGTAAAAAAATAACACACTACACAGGTTTTTAAAATATTTTATTAATTCTGCTCCGGCGTCTTTTCCGCTCTCCGGCATCTTCTTTCTTCTGCCTTTTTACAGGGTCTTCTGAGGGGTCTTCTGTCTTCTAAGGGGTCTTCTGCTCTTTTGCAGCTGTCTTTTCCGCTCTCTTCTCCCTCTGCTCTTCTTCCCATGTTGGCACGACGTGATCTCCCGGACAAATGGACTATCCGCGCTCTGCAGTGACTTACATTGACACGGGGCGAGGCCACCCGCTGATGTCATGTGGAGCCCCCGCCCCTTATGACATCACAGCCCCTCCCTGGGCGGTGATGTCATAAGGGAGCTGTGCCTCCGGGTGATGTCAGCGGGTGGCCTACCCCATGTCAATATTAGTCACTGCAGAGCGCGGTTAGCCCATTGGTCTGGGAGATCGCGTTGTGTCAACATGGGAAGAAGAGCAGAGGGAGAAGAAAACAGAAACAAAAGAGCAGAAGACAAAAGACCCCTCATAAGAAAGCAGACCCCTCATAAGACAGAAGACCCTGTAAAAGAGTAGAAGAAAGAAGACGCCGGAGAGGGGAGAGAAGATGCTGGAGCTGAATTAATAAAATATTTTAAAAACCTGTGTAGTGTGGTTTTTTTTACATACTCATTCACATAGGGTGGGGGGCCGGGATCTGGGGGCCCTCTTGTTAAAGGGGGCTTCCAGATTTCGATAAGTCCCCTGCCCGCAGACCCCAACAACCACTGGCGGGTAGGGGCCCTTGTCCTCATCAACATGGGGACAAGGTGCTTTGGGGTGGGGGGGCACAGAGCCCCCCCTGCCCCAAAGCACCCATACTCCCTATGTTGAGGGCATGTGGCCCGGTATGGTCTGGGGGGGGCATTTGCTTGTCCCCACCCCCTTTCCTGGCCTGCCAGGCTGCATGCGCAGATAAGGGTCTCGTATGGATTTTGGGGGGACCCTATGCCATTTTTTCAGCATGAGGGTTCCCCTTAAAATCCATACCAGACCGAAGGGCCTGGTATGCTCTTGGAGGGGGACCCCATGCTGTTTTTTTTTTTTAATTTAGCGTGGAGTTCCGCTTCAAGATCCTCAGAGCACAAGTCGCATACCAAAGTCGGATCAGTTAAGACAATGATCCGACTTTGATCCGACTTCAATGCTTTTCAATGGGCTGAAGTGGGATCAAAGTCGGACAAAAGTAGTACAGGAACCTTTTTACAAGTCGGACCAGTTAAGACGGCTCTCATAGGGAATCATTGTTTTTGTGACGTAATACGACTTGTGCTCCTAATGTCGGTCTGAAAATTGGACTAGTGTGAACCCAGCCTTAATTTCTATAGCCAGCTTTAGAATTGCCTCTAGTAGTTCTCCCTCCTTTACCTATGGGACTAGTGTTGAGCGAACCCGGACTGAAAAGTGCCGGTGCAATGTGTGCTATGAGTTTCCTTTGGTCCAAAACCGTTCAATTATACAGTCCATTTAAAATCTTGTATGCAAATATGTATGCACTATAAGGAGCACACGTATGTTCTAAAATTTACCTGACATATTAACTTGCCAAAACCTGGTTTCCTTTGAGTATCGTGTGTAACGTGGCCGTGAAAAGTCAGGCCCAAGCGAGTTGTGATCAGGGTATCCATTTCCTCCCTCTTGATGATCTCCGTTAAGATTTCGACCGATATCTTTAATTCCGACCCAAGTGTGATCAGGTTAAAAGTCTGGCTGTAATCCTCGTGTTCAGCATAATGCAGTGTTTTTGTTACTAAGGGATACTCTCGGCAGAATTGACCAGGCTGAACATTTTTCCAAGGACATGATGAAAACAGGCTGAAACTAGGGTGAAGTCGGGTAAC
>BLSH010237228.1:109723-121168 GCA_018402905.1 Glandirana rugosa | reverse complement strand
AAAATATAAGGGTCTTGGGTATTTATTATTTTAAGTTTATATGTTTTATAGCCCAATCCTGGGCTTTTTTGGTATTCTAGGTGGGAATGTAACTGTCCTTCTATGGCTTGATCCTACTTCCCCACTCTTTGGTCTCCCTTTAGTTTATCCAGGTATCACAATGCTTTTTGTTAAATGGCACAAAGCATATTTGCAAAAAAGCTTATGGGATCAAGAGATTACCAAAAGTTGAATGGAATGGGGTGGGGGGGAGATGGTCTGTAATTAATTTGAAATTCTGATGTTAAAGCTTCTTCTTTCTCATTCATTGAGGGGCACAGGAAGTCAGATACATTTGGGTTGTACTTAGAGTTGCCACCTCATCCCTTTAAACCCGAACACATTTGAATTACACAGGTTCTGAGGCTATATTAAATATAATTTATAATAAATAAATAAATAAAAATAATAAATATAATTACCACCTCAATCAGCCACAGAACCTGTGAAATTCATGTGTTTGGTTTTAAAGGGATGAGGTGGCAACCCTAGTTGTACTGCTGTTTACAGGGAGATTGGACACTGGCAAACAGAGAAATCAAAGGCCAGCCTCCATTATAACCTTTTGTCTACCCAGCATGCCTATTTTTTTTTTGCTGATAGGAGACACTTCTTTCCTACAGCTCTGCTGAGAAAAGTCTAACCAATTTTTGTGCTAGCTTTTTTCTTTTCTTCTTTTTTTTTTGATTCCTCTTCCATTAACTTAAATCATGATTCCATGCTACATTGCTGATTGAGCTTGCCTCTATATAGCAGCTCTCCATATTAGTGTTTCTTCAGCCCAGCTTTGGAGGCCACACCTGTAACAAACTGGATACACGAGGGCTAGTTTGGAATGTGACCTTCAGGCACTGGGCTTTGCATTGGGGCACTTAAATTGTTAAATTAGCAGAGTTCTTTCCAGGTCCAGAGCCATGACAAAGCTCATAGGGGCACTGGACAGAGGGAAAGGCCCAGGAGCGCCGGTGGGGGACCGCTCTGTGCAGACATGAATAGACGTTTGTTGTTTTTCTTTTTTTAAATGTACCTTTACAATCACTTTAATGCTTCAGTGGACTAGGGGAGATTAGGGATATTTTGGATCCATGGGTTATTAGCGTTAGGCAGACTCTGTGGTATTTTTCTGCAGGTCCCAATGTCACATTGGGGTGTCAGAGATGTTTTTAGCTCCATCCCAACTTTTGTTCCTGCTTATCATTATGGTAGCGTCTTTCCTGTACCTTGTTCCTTGTCTCATTGACTTTGTGGGATCAAATCCTTGGGTTCTCTATTGGGTACAGGGATCTGTTCAATCCCATACTGTACATTTTTTTGGTATACCTCACTTTTTAAGGCTGGTTGTTCGGCTAGGCAACTTCCTTTAGTCATGGAGTATTATTGTGAATTGTAAGCCCCAGGCCCCTCATGTTTTGGCTGCTTAGTCTTACTAGCTTGCCCTCGAGATCCTCTTCTTCTGGGGGCACTCTCCATTGCTTTTTTGGCCACATTAGGCTATTCGTCCCTCTTCCCTCTTTGGAAAATTGTTACAGTTCCAAAATCTGTTATTGGTGGGTTTTGGTTGTTGAGCTTCCTGTTGACTTGGGTTTTGTTTTCTCCTGTGTTGATGATGTTCTCCAACATACCCTGGACAATCAGGTTGACCCTCTGTGCTCCCCCCTCAGTCATGTTAGCAGATTCCTCTATCTAATAGGGGTTGTAAACTCCTCCATTCAGGCATTGGTCACTTGGCTTTGGGCTGTTGTCCACTCTTGAGTGGGACTGCAAAATATATAGAGGAGTCTACAGTGCACATCCCCTTTTTCTCTAGTCCCATAGAATAACAGTGCAACAGAGTGTACAGGAAGTTGGTTTACTGGATTTTTAGCAGGATCAGCTGTTTTTTTTACCATATCGAACAGATATAACAAAACACTATCAGTAATATTTAACAGACCAAAAGGCAGCAAATACGAGAAGTTAATTTTCAGGGTTTACATACACTTTAAGTTAAGGCTCTACATTAATACATTGACTCCCTTCGCTCCCTCCTCCTCATTCCCCCTCTGGAACTCATTAATCTTGGACTATGCAGCTTGTCACCCTGATAAAGAAAAACTGTAGTTACTCTTCAAGCAGAAATGAGTCATGAGTCCCATTCGACAGGGCAAATCCTGGATGTCATACCCGGGGCCTCCTGCACAGTACACAGGTCAGGCAGAAATAATCTGAGTCATTCCTGATGATCAAACAAGAACCCTTCTTCCCCTGGGTGGTCCTGTAAGAGTTAAGTGGAGAAACATGATGTAATAAAAACAGGTTGTGTAATACGGATCATAAAACGCTTGTGTCAGATCTGGCAGGGTCGTCAGAGGTCTCAGCCACTACTAACTCATTTATTTTGAAAAACAGAAATTGTGGGTAAATGCGCAGGCCTACGTATGTCACAGTTGTTACCATTTTGTTGGACGTTGACAACTTTTGAACCCCTCAAGATGTGGGAATTGGAAAAATTGTGCATGGTTTTGTCAGAATATGATAAAAATTGGGTTAGAGTTTGGTTAGATCAGTGAAGGTCTTTATAACTTCTTCCACCTCTTCTTAATTAAAAGGTAAAAAAAATCCATTACTTGTTGAACATTTACAGAGACACTGTCCGGTCTCTAATCAAATAAAAAGTCCAGTTCTCTGCAAGAGACGAGCATTATTATACTCACCTTCTCTAGGGGCACAGACTCCTACCTCCCCTTCATTCCAGTGCTGCAGCCTCCTTCGGTCAACCTTCAGCATTTGACATTTTGGGAGTGCTGGATGCCTGTGTCCCGCATCATGTGATGTGGCCCCTTTCTCAACTCCTATGTCACTGCTGAATCTTGTAGTGATCAAGGGGAATGAACCAGCATGTGACAGGGGATGTAAGCATCCAACACTCCCAAAAGTGTTGAAAACAGAAGAGCCCTAAAGAGGGTGCAGTGCTAAAACAAAGGGAAAGTAGAAGTTATGGGCCATCAGAGAGGAATATACTACGTCTTCTTTTTTTGGGAACTGGCAGGATCTCAAGAAGTGGACCTTGTACTCACATGCTATAATTATTGTATAATGTATCTTTAGTGAGTGCATATTTCATGTTATTATTACCTTAAAATAATTTAATGTGGCATTCGCATTTTTATATGCTTGTGCTTTCATATATTTGATATTGTATTAAATATAGTGATTTGCTGGTTATCCATTCGGGGGGAGTTGTTTCTGGTGCAGTGGTATCTCTCTTCCTTTACTTACCAACTATTGACAATGAGCTATTCAACACCTTGACCTGCATTGAAATCTTCAGGCTGCTCACACACAGGGTTCTTCTCCTTCTGTTCAGTCTTTCTGGTGATACCTCTGGCACAAGGAGAAACCCTGCACAAGAATTAAGGTGGCATAGGAAAACCCAGCACAAAAATCCCAGTAGTATGGTAAACCCAGTACAAGAATCAAAGTAGCATGGGGAACCCAGCTGGTTAGGTCATCTATGCAATTTTGTCTTTAGTAAATTATTATAAGTATACAGGATTTATATAGCGCCAACAGTTTGTACAGCACTTTACAACATGAGGGCAGACAGTACAGTTACAATACAATTCAATACAGGAGAAATCAGAGGGCCCTGCTCGTTAGAGCTTACAATCTAGGAGGGAGGGTCAAGTGATACAAAAGGTAATAATTGTGGGGGGTGAGCTGATGGAGAAAATCAAAGTCCAGTCAAAGTCTGACAGATTGGAGTAGGGAGTTCCATAAGATTGGAGAGGTGCTAAAAAAGTCCTGGAGGCGAGCAAGGGAGAATGTGACGAGGGAGCTAGAGAGCAGGAGGTCTTGGGAGGAACAAAGAAAACAATTAGGTTGGTACTTTAAGACTAGGCTAGTGATGTAGGTGGGGGAGTTGTGGATGGATTTGTAAGTTAGTATTTTGAATTGAATTAGTTGGGTGAGTGGAAGCCAATGGAGTGATTGGCAGAGAGGAGTAGCAGGCATGGAGCAGGTGGTAAGGTGGATGAGCCTGGCAGCAGCATTCATGATGGGCTGAAGGGGGGATAGCCTTCAGTATGTAAAGGTAATCCTATGAGTAGTCGAGGCGAGAGATGACCAGGGAGTGAATTAGGAGCTATGTGGTGCCATTGGTTAGGAAGGGGTGTATTTTGGAAATGTTGCGGAGGTTGAGGCAGCAAGATTTGCACAGTGATTGGATGTGGGGCCTAAAGGATAGTTCAGAGTCCAGGATTACACCTAGAATGGGGATGGGCTTATAGTTGTGTCATCAATCTTAACAGAGAGATCAGGGGAAGGGGCATGTGGGGGAGGAAATATTATGAGCTCAGTTTTGGATAGATTAAGTTTGAGGAAGTGGTGTGGCATCCAGACTGACATGTCTGTTGGTAAATTAGTAATACGTGAGGAGACTGAAGGAGTGAGCTGAGGGGTAGAGAGATAAATGTGGGTGTCGTCAGCGTAGAGATGATATTGGAAGTCATGGGAGGCTATCAGCTGACCCAGGAAGGACGTGTAGAAGGAGAATAGGAGAGGTCCAAGAACAGAACCTTGGGGGACCCCTACAGAGAAAGGAAGAGGAGAGGAGGAAGTAGAATTGTAAGTAAGGCGTAAGGTGCAGTTTGATAAGTAGGAAGAGAAGTAGCGAAGAGTACAGTCACGAAGACCAAAGGCATGGAGTTTTTTGAGGAGGAGGAGGTGGTCAACCGTATCAAAGACAGCAGAAAAGTCCAGGAGTAGGAGTACAGAATAGTGTCCATCGTTTTTGGCCGTTAGTAGATCGTTTGTAAGCTTTGTTCCCCTGTACCTTTTGATCTAGCAAAACTGGCTTTTAGTAAACATGCTTTTTTTTGTGGTAGAAACTGTCAAACAGAAACTTCTCTAATCAAAGTGTAACCAATAGCCCACTTAGGGGTGGCTGGTAGTTATGATTCACCTGTTTCTCTGCCCTTAATTACACAGTTTTCCTCACATCCGGAGTCATGGAACAGGCAGGTACTTTGTTTTGTTTTTTTTATTGAGGGGATAAACTTGGATAGGGTTGGGATTGCTGTAGGATGCCCAGTGAATTGATGAACAAGACCGTTCTATATACACCAACAGTATATACACTGCTCTTCCTCCAGCACTGACACTTGCTGACTGTTCCACTCCTTCCTTCTCTCCTGCACTAACAGTTGTTCTTCCAGGCCTGAAAGGCAATTTATTAGACCTCCATGACACTCCTCCCTCTACCTCAGCTAGCACATGATGAGGCCTGCTCTTCTGCTAGCAGGACCTCCGGACCACCCCTTACAGGCAAGGGCTACGGGCTCCCAGTTGTGAAGCCACGGATCCTCAAAGTGTAGCTAAGTATGTTGGTGCTAGCTGGGTATGAATGAACTACTACTCCCAGCCCATCCTCTTCAATGCCACACCGGCCTACCTCTCTATCCAGTGACACTCCTTCCCCTGACTGGCTCCTCCGACCTCCACAGACTGTTCACTGTCTCCTCCCCAGCCTGCTCCAGCCTTTCTGTCCAGCTCCCAGGGTCTGTCACTCACCAACATCGGTTGATAATTTAAAGAGTCTTTCATGTAGCTTCTCTGCTGCTCTTGTTCCCTTGTGCCACTCCAAGAAGTGACTCTGTTCCTGGCTGCACCCGAACCTCCAGGCCTCAAGGTCACCCCCCCCAGACTGGGGACTCCCTCCCGGGTGAGGCCTCCACAGCACTTGCTACATATCCACTCTTCCACCCAACACACTCCTCCCTTGACTGGGCTGTCCCAGGGTATTTGAGGAGGCCTGCCCCCTGCCAATCCAGGTTGGGGATTGGTCAGGGCTCTTTAGAACACTCAGATGACTGCACCTCCCTTCCAGCCTCTCTCTCCAGAATGTTCCAGTCCTTTCTGGAAAGAAGTAGGAGGACCTGGTGACATCATCTAGGAACTGCCCAGTCCTACCTGAGCCACTCCCAGCCCAGAAATCAAAACAGTCAGGCCTGACTAAATTTTACCTCACCTATACACAAAAACCCTACACTCTAACTCCCACCTACCAGGGGGCGCTACAAAAGTAACATGGGATACCTGGTACAAGAAGCAAAGCAGCATGGAGAAACCCAGCCCAAAAATCTCAGTAGCATGGGGAATCTGGCACAAGATCCAAAATACAAGGGGATAATTCAGCACAATTACCAGTAGCGTGGGAAAACCTGGTACAAAAATCAAATTAAAGTAGCCTGGGGAAACCTGGAACAAGAACAGAGTAGCATTGGGGAACCTCTCACAAGAACTGCAGTAGCTTGGAGAACCTTGGAAAAAGAATCACTGGAAAACGAAGCACAAGAATCAGCGTAGCATGGGCAACCTGGCACAAGAAGCAGCGTAGCATGGGGAAACCTAGCACAAGAATAAGAGTAGCATGGGGAAACCTGGCACAAGAATCAGACTAGCATGGGGAAACCTAGCACAAGAATCAGACTAGCATTGGGAAACCTAGCACAAGAATAAGAGTAGCATGGGGAAACCTAGCACAAGAATAAGAGTAGCATGGGGAAAACTGGCACAAGAATCAGACTAGCGTGGGGAAACCTAGCACAAGAATCAGACTAGCATGGGGAAACCTAGCACAAGAATCAGAGTAGCATGGGGAAACCTAGCACAAGAATCAGAGTAGCATGGGGAAAACTTGGAAAATAATAAGAGTAGCATGGGGATTCCCAGCATGCATATCGCAATAGTGTGGGGAAACCCGAAACAGAGTAGCTTGGGAAATATTCCCATTACAAGAATAGAGTAGTGTGAGTATTATTTTGGGCACACAATCACAGGAGCATTGGGATTTCCAGCACAATAATCACAGTAGCCTTATGGAACTTGACCAATGAAAAAAAAGGAGAAAAGAGAAAGTGGGACCTTAAATTAGGGATGTCAATGCAGACAGATATTGCATGGTATGTACAGTGAGGAAAATAAGTATTTGAACACCCTGCTATTTTGCAAGTTCTCCCACTTAGAAATCATGGAGGGGTCTGAAATTGTCATCGTAGGTGCATGTCCACTGTGAGAGACATAATCTAAAAAAAAAAATCCAGAAATCACAATGTATGATTTTTAAACTATTTATTTGTATGATACAGCTGCAAATAAGTATTTGAACACCTGAGAAAGGCAATGTTAATATTTGGTACAGTAGCCTTTGTTTGCAATTATAGAGGTCAAACATTTCCTGTAGTTTTTCACCAGGTTTGCACACACTGCAGGAGGGATTTTGGCCCACTCCTCCACACAGATCTTCTCTAGATCAGTCAGGTTTCTGGCCTGTCGCTGAGAAACACGGAGTTTGAGCTCCCTCCAAAGATTCTCTATCGGGTTTAGGTCTGGAGACTGGCTAGGCCACGCCAGAACCTTGATATGCTTCTTACAGAGCCACTCCTTGGTTATCCTGGCTGTGTGCTTTGGGTCATTGTCATGTTGGAAGACCCAGCCTCGACCCATCTTCAATGCTCTAACTGAGGGAAGGAGGTTGTTCCCCAAAATCTCGCAATACATGGCCCCGGTCATCCTCTCCTTAATACAGTGAAGTCGCCCTGTCCCATGTGCAGAAAAACACCCCCAAAGCATGATGCTAGCACCCCCATGCTTCACAGTAGGGATGGTGTTCTTGGGATGGTACTCATCATTCTTCTTCCTCCAAACACGTTTAGTGGAATTATGACTGAATAGTTCTATTTTGGTCTCATCTGACCACATGACTTTCTCCCATGACTCCTCTGGATCATCCAAATGGTCATTGGCAAACTTAAGACGTGCCTGGACATGTGCTGGTTTAAGCAGGGGAACCTTCCGTGCCATGCATGATTTCAAACCATGACGTCTTAGTGTATTACCAACAGTAACCTTGGAAACGGTGGTCCCAGCTCTTTTCAGGTCATTGACCAGCTCCTCCCATGTAGTTCTGGGCTAATTTCTCACCTTCCTTAGGATCATTGAGACCCTACGAGGTGAGATCTTGCATGGAGCCCCAGTCCGAGGGAGATTGACAGTCATGTTTAGCTTCTTCCATTTTCTAATGATTGCTCCAACAGTGGACCTTTTTTCACCAAGCTGCTTGGCAATTTCCCCGTAGCCCTTTGCAGCCTTGTGGAGGTGTACAATTTTGTCTCTAGTGTCTTCGGACAGCTCTTTGGTCTTGGCCATGTTAGTAGTTGGATTCTTACTGATTGTATGGGGTGGACTGGTGTCTTTATGCAGCTAACGACCTCAAACAGGTGCATCTAATTTAGGATAATAAATGTAGTGGAGGTGGTCATTTTAAAGGCAGACTAACAGGTCTTTGAGGGTAAGAATTCTAGCTGATAGACAGGTGTTCAAATACTTATTTTCAGCTATATCATACAAATAAATAGTTTAAAAATCATATATTGTGATTTCTGGATTTTATTTTTTAGATTATGTCTCTCACAGTGGACATGCACCTACGATGACAATTTCAGACCCCTCCATGATTTCTAAATGGGAGAACTTGCAAAATAGCAGGGTGTTCAAATACTTATTTTCCTCACTGTATATGTATATGTATATTTTATTAAACAAATACAAGTTAATTTGAACATTGCATAGTCTGGAGATACATAATGCATTCTTAGCTATGGCAGCTTTTTTGCATATGATATATTACTAGCTAATAATGCATTATGTATCTCCAGACTATGGAATGTTCAAATGTGCTTGTATTTGTTCACTAAAATATACATATATATATACCATGCAATATCTGTTTCCATTGACATCCCTCATTTAAAGTCCCACTTTCTCTTTTCTCCTTTTTTTTTATATGTATAATAGGGATGGAGGTTTGTCATTGCAGTGGTGGCTAGATCACCTTCTCCTTTTTTGAACTTAACCAATGAGTCACAGTAGCATGGGGAAATCTGACCCAAGAATCAGAATAGTGTGAGAAGACCGAGCAAAAGGATTATGGTAGCATGGGGAAACCTGGCACTAGAATCCCGGCAGCTCACTGTTGTAGATCTGAAGTTTTTCCTAACTTAGGCCTGTTTCACTCCTATGCGTTTTTCAGTGGGTTTTCAATTTTGCGCACTACAGGCCATTCAGTGGTGGCTGGTGAAGTTTTAGGATGAGAAGGTGCCAGGCCCCACCTTTCCCTTTTGACCCCTCCTACTTTTGATAAGCCCCACCCCTTATATAATCCACACACTCTGTCCCCTGTATTTCACATATTGTGTCAGGAGTACACAGCTCAGCATCACAGGGCACAGTATACAGCTCAGCATCACAGGACACAGTATACAGCCCCAGCATCACAGGACACAGTATACAGCTCAGTATCACAGGACACAGTATACAGCTCAGCATCACAGGACACAGTATACAGCTCAGCATCACAGGACACAGTATACATCCCCAGCATCACAGGACACAGTATATAGCTCAGCATCACAGGTGGGGTATATAGCAGCCCGTATCACAGGACACAGTATACAGCCCCAGCATCACAGGAGGGGTATAATGCAGTCAGTATCACAGGTGGAGTAAATTGCAGCCAATAACACAGGTGGAGTAAATTGCAGCCAATAACACAGGTGGGGTAAATTGCAGCCAATAACACAGGTGGGGTAAATTGCAGCCAATAACACAGGTAGGGTAAATTGCAGCCAACAACACAGGTAGGGTAAATTGCAGCTAATAAAACAGGTAGGGTAAATTGCAGCCAATAACAAAGGTAGGTTAAATTGCAGCCAATAACACAGGTAGGGTAAATTGCAGCCAATAACAAAGTTAGGGTAAATTGCAGCCAATAACACAGGTAGGGTAAATTGCAGCCAATAACACAGGTAGGGGTATATTGCAGCCAATAACAAAAGGTAGGGTAAATTGCAGCCAATAACACAGGTAGGGGTAAATTGCAGCCTATAACACAGCTAGGGGAAATTGCAGCCAATAACACTGGTAGGCGAAATTGCAGCCAATAACACAGGTAGGGGAAATTGCAGGCACCCCCACCGCCGTGGGGCTCAGGCACTGACAGAACCCCCCCTCCAAGTCCTGCACTTACCCCATCTATTAGCAGGCAGGAGTGTGCAGAGTCCGTGGAGCGGGGAGCGTGCTGGCAGTGTACAGAGTCCAGTGAGCGGGGAGCGTGATCTCCGTGCTCTGGCGCCCCCTCCTTCTCGTCTGAGATAGGCGTCCAATAGGACCCCTGGTGAACAAGTCGGATATGACGAAATGCATCCAAGGGTAGTGACTACACGGCAACCTTGAGGGAACTGGATGTGTGACCGGAGCAGCATGATGCAAGTTGGTCTGGCGGCACAGTAACGCACCAGTAACCTAGTCATTATGCGATATGTTGGCTTTTAAAATGTACGAGCAATACCTTATTCAATAAATGTTTTATACTAAGTGGTATGGTGTTGCACTATGAGGAGTTTTTTTTTTGTTCCCATACATGAGCGGAGACTCTACATAGACTAATATAGGAGTGGAGGAATTGCCTTGCCTGAATGATTGACGCCTATATTGGATGGTCTATGCTGGTTTTTCATTGATGTTTGGTGAGCCTCAGTATTATTGGGTGATGGGAGACACTGGCGCACGGTGGAGGAAGGCTTAAGGGTGTCTGTTACATCCACACATACACTGTCTAATCATGGATGTTTTCTGGACTATCTTTGAATGTTGGAATATATATTCACTATTTTATGAACTATTTTCATGAACTATTTCTCAAGGGTGTTATTTAAACACTTGCGCTGCTGTGAATCATTTGTGCACATTATGAATTCACTGTGTTTTCTGCCAATAGGATCGCCTGTCTTCTCCGCCAATCAGGAAACTGGTAACATAACAGCGCTTCCTGATTGGCTGAGAGCAGTTCCCCGTTTTGCGCCACAAGCCACCAGCTCCCCCTCCGACTCCCGGTGTCCTCCTCTGGCTCCCTGGCTCCTCCTCTGTTCCCCCTCTGTGCTCCTCCGGTCCTCCCCTCCTCCTGGATCTGTCAGGAAGGAGAGCGGAGGAAGGAGCCGTCAGTGATCACTGACTCTGTCCATTCATAACTGAGCATCGTAAACTGTGTTTACTCTGCTTCAGTTTATGAAGGAATAAAACAGCCTCTGTCTCCTGTCCATTCATCTTCAGGGCAGCTAAGGCTGCAGAGAAAGGGGCTGGGGAGTCTCTGTCTCAAAGAGGAGATGTCAGGGGTCTGTTTAGAACCCCCTGATATCTCACCAACCCCCCTTCCCCCCAGCAGGGCTAATAAAAAAAAAGAATTGTAATAAATAAATATTAAAAATTTTAATTATACAAATAATAGATAAAAAACACTGACAATGTCCACCCCCCCAAAAAAAGAAAGTTATTGTAAAAATAATAAAAAAAGATAAATTGTAAAAAATA
>BLSH010237228.1:73553-105932 GCA_018402905.1 Glandirana rugosa | reverse complement strand
AAGAAGGGGGGCTGTGAAGGGGGTGGAGGTGCAAAGACAGGGGGCTGTGAAGGGGACTGGGGTGCAAAGAAGGGAGGCCGTGAAGGGGATAGAGGTGCAAAGAAGGGGGGCTGTCAAGGGGACTTAGGTGCAAAGAGGGGGGCTGTGAAAGGGATGGAGGTGCAAGGAAGGAGGGGGCTGTGAAAGTGACTGAGATGCAAAGAAGGGGGGCTGTGAAGGATATGAAGATGCAAAGAGGGAGGGTGTGAAGGGGACTGAGGTGCAAAGAGGGGGTCTGTGAAGGGGACTGAGGTGTAAAGACGGGGGGCTGTGAAGAGCACTGAGGTGTAGAAAAAGGGGGGCTGTGAAGGGGACTGAGGTGCAAAGACGGAGAGCTGCGAAAGGGATGGAGGTGCAAAGAAGGGGGACTGTGAAGGAGATGGAGGTGCAAAGAAGGGCGGGCTGTAAAGAGGACTGGAGTGCAAGGAAGGGGGCTGTGAAGGGGACTGGGCCCTGGGGAATGTTGGTGGTCAGGCCTGGGGGGCCCAGGCCTAAAGCTCTGTAAGGGGCCCCAAAAAATCTGATGGCTGCCCTGCGCGTACAGATGCATAAATGTGCATAAGCATATACATGCATAAAATTATTCTTCATCCTCTTCAAGCTGCCAGTGTTAAAATGTACACATATATGCCTAAATTACTGCACTCAGACATAAAATTTTTTTTTTTCTTTATGGCTCTGAAGTAGGGTTGCACCGTTTTTTTTAATGGCGAGTACGAGTATGGATACTTTTGCAGTGCGATTTGAGCTCATACAAAAAGAATTGCATGTGATTTGAACAGGGATACAGTGCGATTCCTGTCCGAATCGTATGCGGTTTCCGAACCTCTCCTGTGTGAACCCAGGCTGAAGTCAATATGACAAGCCATTCATGTATGGGCTCAATACGCACCACAAAGGTATCAGTTCCAGGTATCTGAGCTTTAGTACGAGTACTCTTGCAAATGCTTAGTATCAGCATCGGTATAGGTGCAATCCTACTCTAAAGGCATCGCTACATTACGGATGTTTACACAGCTGTGTCCAATAGAAAACAATACATCTGTGTTAAGATCCGTAAAAAACAAAATGCTACACAGCTACAAACGTGTGGTTTGAAATGTGATTCTGAGACTGTGTCTTCTTTGCTATATGATGCTTGAGCTCTTCATTAGACATGGGCAATTTGTTTTGTTCCAAATTCATTTGTTTATATGTTCATAAATTCGAATTTTGAAAATTCGCAAATCCGAAAATTCAAAAGAACAAAGATTCGAAAATAAGTACGAAAATTTGAAAACCAGATAATTTGAAAATCTGAAATAATAACTAATAATAACTTATCTATTACTAACTATTACATGATAGGTATTGGAATTTCCTTTAACCACTTCAGCCCCGGAAGGATTTCCCACTTTAGGACCAGAGCATTTTTTGCGACTCTGCACTGCGTCACTAGGGTTGACACATCATCCCTTTAATCCAGGACACATATGAATTACACAGGTTCGGAGGCTAATTTGATGCAGATAAGGCACCAAGTGAGTTTAATTACCACCTTAATCCTCCACAGAACCTGAGTAATTAATATGTGTCCTGGGTTAAAGGGATGATGTGGCAACCCTATGCGTCGCTATAACTGACAATTGTGCGGTCGTGCGACGTTGTACCCAAATTAAATTGGCGTCCCTTTTTCTGACAAATAGAGCTTTCTTTTGGTGGTATTTGATCACCTCTGCGTCACTTCTGATCACCTCTATAAACAAAAAAAGAGCGACAATTTTGAAAAAAAAACAATATTTTTTACTTTTTGCTATAATACATGTCCAACAAATATATATAAAAAACAAATTTATTCACCAGTTTTGACCGATATATATACTTCCTCATATTTGTGGTAAAAAAAAATTGCAATCGTAACAAATTAATAATAATAATAAAAATGTTTTAATATTATTATTATTTATTATTAATTTGTTCCGTTCCATTTGTTTAGATGCGTCATTCGTTATTTAATTAGTAACTTTGGATAAATTCCTATTCGTTACGTTCACTGACAGCCAAATTTGAAAGGAAATTCCAATACCTATAATTTAATAATTATTATCAGTTAGTTATTAATTCGGAGTATCATTCTTTCGAATTATCTGATTTTCTTTCTTATTTTGGAATTTCAAAATTTTTGAATTCCTGAATTTTTGGATTTCCAAATTTTCTACTTCCGGATTTTGAATTTTTCGCATTTTGAATTTCCGAATAAAAAAATTAATGAAACGAAAATAAACAAATTTTTCAGCAGTGCACATGTCTACTCTTTATGTAGTCACTAGCCCGACTCCTCAAACATATCTGGTTTATAAGTAACGTTTCCCTAAATTCCTCCAGTGCCAACATAGCTTGAACTAGTATAGACCAACCTTTTTCAACCAGGGTGCCTTCAGGTTTCTTCAGGGGTGCCTTGGCAAAATGCCTAAAAATTGCCCAAAAATTGTATAGAAATATCAAACCAACCTTTTAATTACAAAAAGCCTCAGGTTTTTATTGTGCACCATTACAGCCTTCTAGCTGTCGGCATTCTAACAACCACTGACGTCATTGGTTGATAAGGAGGTTATTGGGCACCTGCACAGCATCCTTGTTTGATCCTCCCCTGCCCCTCTCCATCAGCTCTGGGGGTCACATTAGCTGAGAAACTGAGGGAGAAGGGAAACATTGGAAGTCAGTACCAGTGTGCAAAGGTATATTTGCTTTGGAAGAATAAATCACCTCTAATGTTGCCCGTCCTACATGTGTGGATGTTGCTGCATTATGTAAAACTTAGGCTGGCCATACATGTTAGATTTTCTGTCCAATTTTCTTAAGATTTACCTTTAACATTGTAGTACAAGGGCCTGCCTAATTGGATAAAATTGAAAGTGTTGTTTAGTTTTGACCTCTTATTATATGGTTTATGGTAAATCTAAAGAAAGTTGGACAGAAAATATAACATGTATGGCCAGCCTAAGTTTTTGTCATTGACATTTTAGAATGAGGTGTCTCAAGATTTTGGAGAATTTTAAAGAGTGCCTTGACTGAATAAAGGTTGAGAAACACTAAACAACCCACTTGCACACAAATTTTAAAAAAGACACAAACGCTATCTCCACCTAATGAGTGCTTTAGCCATGTGATCAGCAATAACTTGTCACTAACAGTTCTACCTCTTGAACCTACAGGCATTTTGTTGCCTATGCGGACCAGAGTTCAGATCATAGTGTGCACACATTTTAGTCCAGACAATGCCCAAAATAATCCCCCGGTAACGGACTATATTACCAAAATTATTGGGGCACCTGCCTTTACATGTGCATGAACTTTAATGGCATCCCAGTTTTAGTACATTGAGTTGGCCCACCCTCTGCAGCTATAACAGCTTCAACTCTGCTGGGAAGGCTGTCCACAAGGTTTAGGAGTGAGTGTCTATGGGAATGTTTGACCATTCTTCCAGAAGCACATTTGTGAGGTCAGGCACTGATGGGGATGAGAAGGTCTGGCTCGCAGTCTCCACTCTAATTCATCCCAAAGGTGTTCTATCGGGTTGAGGTCAAGGCTCTGTGCAGGCCAGTCAAGTTCCTCCACCCCAAACTCGCTCATCCATGTCTTTATGGACCTTGCTTTGTGCACTGGTGTGCAGTCATGTTGGAACAGGAAGGGCCATCCCCAAACTGTTCCCACAAAGTTGGGAGCATGAAATTGTCCAAAATGTCTTGGTATGCTGACACCTTAAGAGTTCCCTTCATTGGAACTAAGGGGCCAAGCCCAACCCCTGAAAAAAAAACCCACCATAATCCCCCCTCCACCAAATGATTTGGAGCAGTGCACAAAGCAAGGTCCATAAAGACATGGATCCACCCACTGCGTTTCCCCATAAGAGGCATTGACTGGAACTGGAGACTGTGAAGGGAACTGTTAAGGCATCAGCATACCAAGACATTTCGGACAATTTCATGCTCCCAACGCTTCCAGCGCTTCTGGAAGAATGGTCAAACATTCCCATAGAACCACTCCTAAACCTTGTGGACAGCCTTCCCAGAAGATTTGAAGCTTTTATAGCTGCAAACGGTGGGTCAACTGCATATTGAACCCTACGGACTAAAAACGGAATGCCATTAAAGTTCATATGGGTGTAAAGGCAGGTGTCCCGATATTTTTGACAATATAGTGTACATCCTGTACAGATGGTATTGCCTCAAAGCCCAAAAGACCAATAAAAGAAGTGTAGATGAAAACAGGAAGGGGGAAAAGGCCCTCTCTTTCACTAGATCCTTGGTGATACTTGAGATCCACTAAATTAACTGCAAACCCGAAAAGCTAGAAATGCATACTTATGCTTTTGGACACCTTGGCTGTAATAATTAGGTTTCAGCTTAACACCTTACTATTGTTCCATGATGGGTGGCCTTGTTGACCAACAGTAAGACATGGAGGCGAAAAGAGGCAGGCCCAAGCTTATCTTTGGGAGTTTCAAACAACATCTGGAATCTCTAGATGCCCACTCTTCAAGGTTTGATGATTTCCTGACAAACTCTAGCTAAGTGCTATCATAACAAGAGGGTATATTTTGTATACAGTATATACATATATATATATATATATATATATATATATATATATATATGTGTGGCAAAGGGGGTGAGCATCAAAGGACAGTTTAGACCATTGAGCAGCTAGTGGTACAAATTTAATAGACATATTCACCTAACCATATGTCAACCATAGGCCAACAGAGAACTATTTCATTTTACAGACGGTCGTAAAATATCTATTAGACACAACGCTTACATTAGTGAAGTGCTAATGGCAACCTAAAGTGCATCACTTTGAGTCACCTAAACTAATATTAGTACTACTTTTATATGGCTCTTATTTTACAGACTTATATATCATTTTACATGGTGGTGTTCAATTGCAGTGGGAAACACAGAGGAATACAATATCTCACTCTTAATGGTTTGCTACGGATTACAGCGTTACTTTGATACAAAAAATGTCCAATCAAAAATACAGGAATGTTTTAAAATACAACATAAAAATCATTTCATGTGTCAGTACGTTATTGTTCTTGATTCAAGGTCCTGTATGTCATTGTTCTGGACCTAAGTTTTACTACGTCATGGCTCTGGGACACAAATGGCAACACTTCATTTTTCTGAGACTCAAATATCAATCTTTCGCTGTTCTTCATCTACATACTCAACATATCAGTGTGCTATCCCTTTAAATTAAATGTGCATGTATAAATGATGAAATCAGCAATTCATAAAATGCAATATATACAAACTCAATTAAGTGAACAAATTTCATAAAAGTGCAATTTCATAGAAGATAATAAAAGTTGCAGTCATATCATAAATAAATATACAGTAAATCAAATTCACATACCAAAAGTAGGACGAGAAAATAGATAAATGCAATAGAAAGTCCAAATTCATAAAGAAAGCCCAAACGTGTGAAAAGTCCCCACAAATGGGCAACTCTTAAGTGCGATGCACACAACTGAAGTGCCACAGGAAAAAGAGAGTGCCAAAGGACCGCTCCATCAAAGAGTAATTAGGCTCCTTCCCAAAACAATGGATCACACACAGAGATCACCCAATGCCTTCTTGCCCCGCAACACTACACACGCAAGAGTGGAAAACACCTTCCAACTTCAGAGTGTCCCTCCAGCATGCGTGTTGACTTCACGTGTTCAGCACCACCTGTTTTTATGTAAATTTTACACAGCGTCCCAACTTTTTTGGAATCGGGGTTGTAGATAGATGACCCTGTGTTCTTCCAGTCCCGTGAAAACGGAGTTCCACTTGTTTTTAGGTTTATTAAAAGTCAGCAGCTACAAAAAGTGTAGCTGCTGACTTTCAATATACAGACACTCACCTACCCCACGGTGCAGCGATACCGCCGCCCAATGCCTTGCTCCTCTCCCCGTCCTCTCCGTAGTGCCGGCATTGCAACTGTGGGCGCCCGGCTGTGACAGTCTGTGGCTTCACAGCCGGGCGCGCACTGTGCATGCACGAGTCGCGCTGCACAGTATCAATGGCCAGGCAATCCTCTGGGACCTGTGACATTTTGCAGGGAGGGAGGGGCTGCCTAGGGGGAGAGGAGGAGTCACCTAGGCGGCCAGGAGATTAGACCAGAAAGTGGGAGCAAGGTCCCTGTCTAAGCTATGTACCTGCCCCCCCCCCCCCAAAAATGACATGCCAATTGTGGCATGTCGGGGCGAGCAGTATTTAAAGCGGGTGAAGCTGCTTTAATGTTCTGTCTCACCTAGCAGGAACTGTTCAGTGTATTTAACTCTGTATAGGTGTTCTTTTAGTGCTGATGTGTTAAAAACCATGAGTTGCGTTTTTCAGTCTTTTATATTGAATGATTGATTACTGCTGGCGCTGCCAGATTCCATGTCTGTGGCTGCATTTGGAACATCTCCTAATCACTGTGGCCGAACTATTTTGATTGCCTGACGGCATCCAAGCATTCTGTTCACTAGCGTACATTTATTTGTGATGGTCTGCTATGACCACAGAAAAGAGTATATCATCTTCCCCTGGTGGGCACTTGTTATATTGATGGATGACTCTTATACACAGTGTGTGATTCCTGATATACTGATGGTATACAGCAGTGAAACTGTAATAATAAACTCCAGGCAGATATTTATAAAATTACAATTTAACTAAATGTTGACCTCCCACACAGGCAAATGGACTTACTGGTACGTCGCTGCCTGTTTCCGGGTTTAGGGCACGCATGTCGTGCAGTCTGTAAACAAGGCCAGGACCTGCTGATCAGCTGTGTCCAATCACAGCCCAGAGCCTTGAGGGAAAGATCTCTTTGTTTCTTATCCCTGCAAAGAAGACATAAGAAACAAAGAGATTATTAGTAAAAAGCAGCAGATGTTGCACACGTTTCACATTGTTAAGCACAGAGTTAACCCTTTCATCGTCCTAGATGTTAACTCCTTCCCAGCCAGTGGCATTAGTACAGTGGCAGTGTATAGTATTATCACTAACCAGTGATTAGTGTCACTCGTGATGTCATTGTCAACTACTTAGTTGTCAGTTAGTGTCAGATTGTCCATCACACAGTCCCACTATAAGTTGCTGATCACCACCATTAGTATAAAACAAAAATTCCAGTATATATACCATAGTTTGTAGATGCTATAACTTTCACACAAACCAATTCATATACACTTATGGGGATTTTTTACCAAAGACATGTGGCAGAATACATTTTGGCCTAAATTTATGAAGTAATTAGATTTTTTTTTTAATTTTAACAGGTATGTTTTATTTTTTTCAAAATTTTCATTTTTTTTTTTGTTTATGTAATAAAACATAAAAAAACCCAGTGATGATCAAATACCACCAAAAGAAAGCTCTATTTGTTTGAAAAAAAATTATATGAATTTCGTTTTGGTACAGAGTTGCATGACTGCACAATTACCAGTTAAAGTAGCACATTGCTAAATAGCAAAAAAATGGCCTGGTCATAAAGGGGGTGAAACCTTTCCGGAGCTGAGGAGGTTAAAGCTCAACTTCAGACAAACTGATAAATACAAAGATGAAATGTGATGAAACGGATCATATAATTGTGTGTGACCAAGGAAGGTACAAGTGTACTGCCTACATAAATGGGCAAAACTTTTCAGTGGCCAACAGTAACTCATGGCACCAGAGGGTGTCTGCTATGCAGGGGTGGTTAATTTCAAGGTGTCAGGTTTGCTTTAAAACTAAGGACCACACCTGTCTCTATAAACACTCTTTGTCCAGGTCTTCTTATTGTGCGGCTTTGCAATACGTTTTGAGTTTGTAGATTCTTTAGTTGTTTCATATTCTTGAATCACATCCAAGTTGCTCAGCAGTGTTTAGACTTTTTGTCTTTATCTCACCCAAGTCTGCAGATAATGGAGTCTAAGTGTGGTAGGTTGAAATCATTGTCAAACAGGAAGTTCATGCTTTATAAACACATTTTTTTTAATAGAGGACAACTGCACACTTCTTCCATTCCTTTAAAGTGAAATTCCACCTTTTAACTTTAGAAAAAAAATATGATCCCAGCTCTTTTCCATGAGTTCATACATATTATTGAAATGTTTGCCTTCATTTAAAATAGCCTTGTCCAAATAGACATGCGCAGTTCGTTTCGTTCTGAATAAATATTCGGACACATTTTTCGTTATTCGGAAATTCGGATATATCCGAATACCCAAATTACAGTATAAACAAAGATTACTGAATGCTCCGAATAACGAAACAAAATTCATCCAAATTTCCAAAATTCAAATTTAAATTTGAATCAAATTTTACTTTCAATTCCAGTCAAATTCAAAATGTAAACACATTTCTGAAATCAAAGACTGTGTGGGGGTAATTTGCTATAGCTCCAAAATGTGCTCCAGCAGTGCCTGAAAATAGCACCCAATTAAGGCAATTAAGACTTCAACTCTCTGAAACTGGGCGGATATGCAAACGGAACAGAGCGCTATTGCCGAAGAAAATGCCTGTCAGATAACATATGGGGGAATTATGGCCGTCAATGGGGATCGAACCTATAAAATCCGCAGTCCACCATTGAACGCTTGTATGCACGTTATTTGCCATAAAAAGTGTATGGTGACCTGGGTACTGCCCTGGGGGATATGTATCAATAGAAAAAAAGTTTTTAAAATGATCGTTTTTAAAGGATCAGTGATTTTAATGATGCATAAAGTGAAAAAATAAAAATGAAAAATTCCTTTAAATTTCAGGCCTGGGGGGTCCCTTTAGTCTGCCTGTAAAGTGGCGCATCTTTGCAATGTGTAGAGCAGTGGCGCAGCAAAATTACATTTCTCAAGGAAAAAAGTATTTTAAACTTGCTTGTGGCTGTAATGTATTGCCGACTCCCAGCAATATAGATTTAAAAAACTGGAAAAAACAGAGTGCGTTTCCCCCTCCCCCCCAGCCTATACCAGGACTTTCGGGACTGGTATGGTTTTAAGGGGAACCCCACGGCAAATTTTTTTTCAAAATTGACAGAGGGTCCCCCCAAAATCTATACCAGACCCTTGGGTCTAGTACGGATTCGGTGGGGACCCCCCAATGCCAAAGTTTAAAACAAAAGGGCGTGGGGGTCCCCCCAAAATCCATACCAGACCCTAATCCGAGCATGTATCCTGGAGGTCAGGAAAAGGGGGGGCGAATGAGCGCCCCTCCCCCTCCTGAACCCTGCCAGGCCACATGCTCTCAAAGCACCTTATCCCCTTGTTGATGAGGACAAGGGCCTCTTCCCGACAACTCTGGCGGTGGTTGTCTGGTTTTGCGGGCAGGGGGCTTATCGGATTCTGGAAGCCCCCTTTAAGAAAGGGGCCTTCAGATCCCAGACCCCCTATGTGAATGAGTATGGGGTTATGGGGTACATTGTACCCCTACCCATTCACTAAAAAAAGTAGTGTAATGTGACAAAAGACAGTAGCCAGTTTTTGATAATTCCCTTATTAAAAATCTTTTCTTCTTCCCCGCTTCTTCCTCTGATTTCTCTCCATCTTCTCCTACCCCGCTTCTTCCTCTGGTCTTCTCCTTCTTTTGGTCTTCCTCTGGCTTCTCCTTCCCCCGCTTCTTCGTCCTCCGGTCTTCTCCTTCTTCCTCCACCGCCGCTCCCGCCGCTGACCCGCTGAAGATGAAAAAATGGATGACAGGTGGGGCGGAGGACATCATTCAGAGACTCCACCCCTTGTGACTTCACCGCCCATGATTGATCCATGATGTCACAAGGGGGTGGGGTCTCCGGATTATGTCACCGGGTGGCCCCGCCCCATGGCTTTATAAGTGATAGCACACAGCATTACACTGGGAGAAGTGGCTGGTATGGACCTGGGGGGACCCCACGCCATTCTTTTATTAAATTTTGGTGTGGGGGTCCCTTCTGAATCCATACTAGACACAAAGGGCCTGGTATGGATCTGGTGGGGGGGGACCCCATGCATTTGTTTTTGAGTTTAATTTTTTCTGGCAATTTTTTGTTTTTTTTACATTCAGCTGTCAGCTGCCACATGAGCATGGTTGTTGCCATAATATTAATGCCTGAAATGCAAAACACTATTGTATAGAATGAAAAGAATCAAACATTAGTAATTGTATTTTCTTTGTATGATTGTGTTCAGCTCTGTAGTGTAGTGGTATGTCTTGGTCTTGGTACCTTCAAAAGGTTGACGTCATGGGTTTGTATCCCACCAATGGTATCACCTCCTGAAGCTTTGTAGTCAGCGGGCATAATTATCCAATGCACATCAGTTTGGTTAATTCCATAATTTTAACTCTTCAAACGCATGCAATGGTATGTAAATATTCAGGAATATTATGGTGTTGAAGTTCAAAAATCCAGCTATTCAAAAATCCAGACAAAAACGGTGTAGGGTCCCCCCGGCCCTTCAGGACTGGTATGGATTTTAAGGGGAACCCCGTGCAAAAATGTACAAAAAATTGACTTGGGGTCCCCCAAAATCCATATCAGACCCTTGGGTCTAGTATGGATTTGGAGGGGATCCCCCCACACCAAAATGTACAAAAAAATGGCATGGGTGCCCCCCAAAATCCATACCAGACCCTAATCTGAGCATGCAGCCTGGAGGTCAGGAAAAGGGGAGGACGAGCGAGCGCCCCCCTCCTGAACCGTACCAGGCCACATGCCCTCAACAGTGGGAGGGTGCTTTGGGGTCCCCCCCAAAGCACCTTGCCCCCATGTTGATGAGGACAAGGGCCTCTTCCCGACAACCCTAGCTGGCGGTTGTCGGGGTTTGCGGGGGGCTTATCAGAATCTGGAAGCCCCCAGATCCCAGCCCCCCTATGTGAAGGAGTATGGGGCACATCGTACCCCTACCCATTCACCTAAGGGGTCTTCTTTCTTCTGCAGGGTCTTCTGCTCTTTTGCAGGGTCTTCTTTCTTCTGCTCTTTTGTGGGGTCTTCTGCTTTTTTGCGGGGTCTTCTTTCTTATGCTCTTTTGCCAGGTCTTCTGCTCTTTTGCGGGGTCGTCTTTCTTCTGCTCTTTTGCTGGGTCTTCTGCTCTTTTTTGTAGTCTTCTTTCTTCTGCTCTTTTGCGGGGTCTTCTTTCTTCTGCTCTTTTGCGAGGTCTTCTATGCTTTTGCGGGGTCTTCTGCTCTTTTGTGGGGTCTTCTGCTCTTTTACCGGTTCTTCTTTCTTCTACTCTTTTGCCGGGTCTTCTGCTCTTTTGCGGGGTCTTCTTTCTTCTGTTTTTTTGCGGGGTCTTCTTTCTTCTGCTATTTTGCTGGGTCTTCTGCTCTTTTGTGAGGTCTTCTTTCTTCTGCTCTTTTGTGGGGTCTTCTTTCTTTTGCTCTTATGCCGGGTCTTCTGTCTCCGCTGTCTTCTCCCTCTATTCTTCCTCTGATGTTGCCTCAACGCGATCTCCTGGTGAAATGCTGGGTCCGCCGTGTGCTATGACTTATAAAGCCATGGGCCTGGGCCACCAGGTGACGTCACCATCCCATCATGCATCGGGTGGTGATGTCACAAGGGGCAGGCCTTTTAAGTTTACATCAGCGGGTGGCCCCGCCCCATGCCAATATAAGTCAATGCACATGGTGGAGCCAGCATTACACCGGGAAATCACATCGAGTCAATATCTGAAGAAGAACAGAGAGAGGAGACAGCATAGAAGACCTGGCAAAAGAAGAGCAAATAGACAGAAGACCCGGCAAAAAAAACAAGAAGGCAAAAGACCCGGCAGAAGAGGGAGAAGAGAAAACAGCACAGAGAGGAGAAGAACCGGAGAGGGAGAAGAACCAGCAAAGGGAGAAGACCTCGCCGGAGGAGGGACAAGAGCCGGAGAGGGAGAAGACACTGGAGCTGATTTAATAAAATACTTTAAAAACCTGTGTAGTGTGTTTATTTTTGACACTTTTTTTAGGTAAATGGGTAGGGGTACCCCATGCTCATTCACATAGGGTTGGGGGCTGGGATCTGGGCCCCCCTTTTTAAAGGGGGCTTCCAGATTCTGATAAGCCCCCACCCGCAGACCCCGACAACCAAGGTGCTTTGGGGTGGGGGGGCGCAGAGCCCCCCCGCCCCAAAGCACCCACCCCCCATGTTGAGGGCATGTGGCCTGGTATGGTCTGGGAGGGAGCTCACTCATCCCCATCCCCTTTCCTGACCTCCAGGCTGCATGCTCAGATTAGGGTCTAGTATGGATTTTGGGGGGCCACGCAATTTTTTTTTCAATTTTGGCGTGGAGTTCCACTTAAAATCTATGTCAGACTCAAAGGGCCTGGTGTGGATTTTGGGGGGGACCCAACACAATTTTTTTTCTCAATTTTGGCGCGGAGTTCCCATTAAAATCTATGCCAGACCCAAAAGGTCTGGTATGGATTTTGGGGGGACCCCATGCCAAATTTTGATTAAAAAATGTTTTTTGGGGTCCTTATTTTAAAAATGTGGTGCTTAGAGAGAATTGACATTCAGTTGACGTATTTCGTGGCTTACCTAGTCCACAAAATAATTAGTAGACCCCTGAAATTCAGCTTTGGAGCAGGGATTTTTTTTTTTGGGGGGGGCTTTTCCTGCCCCTCCTCTCCATTGCAAAACTTGCATGTGTGCACAACCAAATACTTTTGTATGCAACTAGATTTAATACAGATTTGAAGGGGTATGAATAGTTTGCACTTCTAAAATATTTATTTCAAGTCTGCAAAAGTCAAACAAAGCAAAAATCTAATTTTTATTTCAACATTAGTATAAACATCGGGTACATTAATGTACTTGGGCCAAAAAATAAACAGAAAAAGGCATGGAAATGATGCTCCAGCATTTGACCTTTAGTTAGGTTATGACTCATAACCTAAAACCATACCCAGCGGCTACCGGAAGTGACGGTGCGTGTCACCACCAGGAAGAGGGATTGGTGGTCTGTGAGAGGAACATACGGTCGGAGCTCCCAGGGAATGGTGATGTGAAGCACCGCGGCAATTTGATGTGATTTTAAGCGATTTTATCTGTTTGATCTTGTAAGTGTGCTATTGTGTGGGGGCATCTTTAATAAAATCTAGACAGAATTACGCTATGTTTGGCGCTGATGTGAGGAGGATTGTTGGTTTTATCTAATGCCTATGATATTACCAGTTCTGGTAAGTGCATGTCTGATGGGAGTGCTTCACGGGGTGCAGTTTGAGGTGTGTGGTGCATGTACATCACCGTAGGACTGTCCTTCACTCTTATCCTGACTCTCCATCACCCCTTACTCCTGGTGCCTGTATTGGATGGACTTCACAGTTATCTACAGTCATAATAAGAGATTGTGACTAAGCGCTGCTACAGATATTCTTTTCTAGTGGAGGAACAGTGGACTTTTGTCTGCTTATGCTTTGTGATAACCTATTTATAGCGCAGCTTGATTGATTCAAACACGTGTGTTCATTAGCGCTGAGTCTCATAGGAGGGCCAGAGATTTATGTGGCATATGGCATGATTTGCAATGGGGGTGGGACCATACTACACATAAATACTACATTTAGACATAATTTAGGTAAGGCCCTGAGTCAGGAGCTAGGTTTAACAACATAGTGAGAACAAACAAAGTCTCTACATTAAGTGGCATGTTTGGGGTCTGAACCTAGGAACTCAGCACTGCTAGGCAATTGTACTACCTTATGAGCCACCAAGCTGCTACATGTGGAACCCTCCTACACATATATACTGCATTTCTTTGGGTAAATAGGTGGTGGGATTACATTAGTCAGGAGTTATTCTTTTTGATTTATTCTGTGATATTTGGTGGTTCTTGGTGTGTGAGCGTGGAATAATGATGCTACCCTCTGATTTTTGGGAGTGACGTTTTTATTTCTGATGTTGGCACACATATCACATTTTTTGGGCTCAAATTAGGATCATTTGGAAAAAATAAAAAAATGTGACTAATTTTAAATTTGCATAAGCAATGGTATTGTTTATGGTTTGTAAAGACACCTGTGTGAGTTTGGGGAATATTTTTGTGAGTTGGACATCAACAAGTGAAAGTGACAGAGAAAAAAATATTTTAACAAAACATGAAAACATTACACGTTCTAGCATCCTTAAAAACAAAATAGATGATGAAAAAGCAACATTGTTGCAAGGACAATTTCTTTGAGAGAAATATACATTTCATCTCAACATGAAAAGAATTACAATTGTACCATTATAATCAATGGCTGAATCTTGCATTGGGCTGCATAACTCTCATTTTGACTCTCAAAAAACTCTCTTTAAACCAGTGCTCATTTTGGAATTTACTATAGCACCCTGTAAAAACTCCATAGGAGTGAAAGTGGTTGTCAACTCGTGACAACCACTTTAACCTACAGTGTAGAGGAAATTATAATACGCTGTGCACATTATATTTCACTTGCGCTAATAAGCGCACTTTTCAGCTCTTTTGCATAATGCATTTGAGTGCACTCCTGCTCACCAAGTAAAAACAGACCCAATAGCTGTTCTCACATTGCAAGCTCGACCGTCAGTCCTGAGTAGCCGTGCTTACTGATTTTATTTATAGGGCTGAAACAGAGATAACAAAGGGACTTGGTGGGTTCACAATCAGCCTCCAAGGCACAGTCACGTGACATTAGCTCAACACAAAATAACAACCAATGACACACTTGTTTATATTCAAACGATACAATAGAAGGGGCGTGCATGCACATGGAAAAGCTGGGAAGTCTGTATGAGTCCCAGCCCTTGGGTGGGCGGAGATGCACACACCCCAGATAACAATGAAAGCCACGTGGAAACATGGCTCCCATCGAAACCAACACGATACCTCACAGAGGCTGTCCCATCAAAGCCCACGCATGCAAAGCCAACTCTACCATTACAATGAATCCTATGTAATATAGTTCATAGAACTATATTTAATAGTGATTATACTACTGTTCCATTAAAGGTTAAATCATGCACAAAGGAATATAGCTGTGGGTTTGTCATGTGGATCAAACATGACAATTGTCATGTTTGACATGCTTGACAATGCTTACAGACCATTATCCTTACATAAAAGGCTATACTGATTCCATACCGCAAGCACATACCCGTCAAGCGGATTAATCTGCACATAATACAGGGGTCCTCCGGTTGACGGTAATATACCTGCGCCACGGAATGCGTATCGCACCTCAAAGATCCGGACCGGTGTTCTCTCCAGCGTTAACCGCTTAGAGCGCCTGCCGGGATGATCAGGCGGGTAGTGTACGGTTACTAATTAATGGAAGGTTTCCATTGTAAGTGGCCTTTCCTCAATGTCAGTTAAAGCCATATTTGCTATACACAGCGAATACCAGTAAACCGACACTGTGACAATACATAATTAACACATCCTAATAAAATTTCTACAACAGTTCTTCCTCTTGTCATATGCTCCCATGTGTCCCTCGATGGATCTTGATCTTCTTCTTAACACTAACACCTGTCCATTCAAAAAAAAAACATTCAGTCCATCCATTGAGTCCAAAAAATAAAGTAAAAGACTCTATTCTTCGGGAGGGATGACTCAGAGGGAAAGCATGATGTGTGTGTGTGTGTGTGTGGGGGGGGGGGGGTTGGAGCAATCGCTGGTTGGTCTGGAATCCTCTGCATCTGGTACATGGGCTTGTCTTCTGGGGCCTCTTGTCTTGGCTAGGAAGATGTGGTCATCTGCTCGGGCTTTGGTGACTTGATCGATCAGGCAGCAGGAACATCTCATCATGGCATATAGAAGGAATAGAAACAAAAACAATATGAGTATATATACCCCTACTTCCTTCAGCCAGGATCAGATGGAAAACAAGAACTCCCTCAAACCTCCCAACCCCTTTAAAAAGGATTCCAACCTTCACTGGCTATAGCTCTGGCTCTCTCTTGCAGGGACCTAACTTTATCCATATGGACTTGGACCTTGTCACTAGTGCCTGTCATGCAGGTACAACAGTCTTCTGCTATGAACTCACAGAAACCCCCTTTTGCCGCTAAAAGATAATCAAGTGCCATCTTTTCCTTTAATACACTCTGTCGTTGTTCCTGTGAGATCTCCCTTACAGCTTCAACGGTTTCATTGAACACCCCATCCACAATAGATGAGAAATTGTTCAATCGTTTCCTAAGTTCAATCCCCTGCCCTGTCCAAGCAGGAAACCATGCCCAGGCTATGATGGAGTTGGTTTTAGCTGTCCCTACCATTCTTACCTTCTCTCGCGCCATCAGATCCGCACGATCGGCCACGACGTAAGATGCTGGAATGAGTTTCACCATGCTTGAACCTCTCGCATTAGGGGGAATTAACTTATAAGCTGTAGAACTGCATAAGAGGTAGTAGGGGCCTGTTAGAGTCGCACAGGGGGAATCACTCTAACGGTCCCGTGCATTGAGTAATAACAGGACAGTCTGGGGGATTACTCTTCCTTCCAACATATCCTTCCCTGGATCCTACAAATCTATTCCTTTTACCAAAACTTAAAGTTAAAGCGCACTTGTGGGCCACTTAGTTGTCCGGATACCCATACTAGTTTTGTGAGGGAGGGGCAAGAACCAGAGCTAATGTTGAAACTATAACTAATTTTATCTTCTAGAAATGTATCGTCAAGTTAAGTTAGTGTCTTTTTGAGATCTTTGCTAGTTTTTTTTTCGTGTATGCTTTTGCCAATATGAACATCATATATACCCATATATACATATTCACACACATATATATATATATATATATATATATATATATATATACACATACACACACATCATGTACTGCTGCCACTGCCGGGGTATTAAGGCTCGGTGGAGGCCTAGAGCGTACCCAGCAGTGGGTCCTGTTCGCTGTTTTAGCTAGTTGGAAGTGCATTTTAAAAAAACAGGTTGGGATGTTTTTATTGTTACCCCTGCTAAAATACACTAAGCTAAATAATATAAATAAAAAAATACTCCTCAGTCTTTGATGTGGTTGAGCAGCTTCTTGCAGTGGCTGGCGTGGATCCAGTTGTCTCGTCCCACAAGCTTTAGGGAGGTCGGTGTCGTCAGCTGAACCTGGTATGGCCCATGTAGTCCTACTAGGTCACAAACTTGGTTAGAATTATAGAGGTTAGTATTGTTTGTTTGAAAATTGTCATTCTCACCACCATTATCTCCCCCCTTTTCTTCCTCATTACAAAGAGGAAGAAAAGACGTGCTGTTTAGAATGGCGCAAAAAACAAAATAATGGCCACTGAGATTCCCAATTTGATCTAATCAAACAAAAATGCTGTTTTCCTAATTTCCAGCAGCCTTGCTGATTCCTCTCAGGCTCACCATCAGGACTGCTCCAGAACCTCTGGAGCTTCCTACCCCAGTAGGCCTAGCCAGGCCCTACCCTTTTCACCACTAAGTGACCATCGAAAATTAATTTGGTCAGGGACACAGAAGACACATTAGTCACATAAAAAACAGGAATCACTAGGAGTAGATAGAGATGCACAGTGACACTGGGCAGGAAGCAGGTGTGAAATACACTTGGAGACACACAGATAGCCTGCTAAGGACATTAACATATCTTAGCCTGGGGGCGATGAGCTAGATTTGAAAAGAAAGGGATGGCTGAGCGTGTATCTAATTGAATTACCCATGGGGGGGGGGGGGGTTACTGGTCTTGAACACAACTCTTGTGGGCTACTTGCAAGTTAAAGTTCCACTTTGACCAAATAGGAATATCACAATTTGTACATTTTCTAAAACCAACAACAAACCTCTGTAACTCTTACTTTCATGTTCCTACAAAAATAACGTATTATTACATACAGACAATGAGAATAAGACATAAGACAAACATTTAGATACAAATGCAAAGGAGATATTTCATAGTTACTATGCTACTTAAAAAAACTAAGCAAAACAAAGACGAAAACCAGACAGAGTAAACACACAATTGGTTAGGTTAGGCTTTACCCAGCAACGTTCTTTACAGGGGCTAAAACGATATATTCCACAATGACCAGAAAATGATGTAATACACATCCAATCCTTCCCCTGCTTCCCTTACTGGGTCACGTACCTATGGCTATCCCCTCTGGTCAGGTATACATAATGCACTTCACCCAGACTGAAATTGCCTCCTGTATACCCTGCTGTTTCACCATAATAGATTTCTGAAGTCACAATTTCACTATATCTAGCGTCTTTGTTGCCTGGAGCCTGGTCCTAATTCAGTAATGAACTTCTCCCACCTCCAGACATCAAAGGAACCTTCCAACGGGATACACCATCTAGTACCCTTGGACCAGCCCCAAACTCAGACTTTATGTACCGCAAAACTGTTTGGCTAGATTGAGAGGCCTCACTTCCACCCTCAGACATGGACGGCGCATTGCCCATGACGATTCAAATCGACTTTTGCACCAAGTTTAGGAGCAACACTGCCGGGTGCCTTCTTTCACAGTGCTAGCTTGCTTCCGACTCCGATTAGTATACACCACTTCCCCGCCGGTCAGCTAGAAACCTCAACCCGGTGGATTTGTACGATTATACAGTTCAGCAACTACCACTCGCTCCCCACCCCTGGTGCTGACACGGTTACACGTGGGGCGGGTTTCAGAATCTGCTCCTCACACATTGAAGGCTGAAACAAGTGTGTCGCTTTCTCCCGTTTCACGTAGACCGGCCCAAAGTACACACGTTCGCTTCGACCTATCCCATGCAGCCAAACAGCCACGGAAGTACAATTAAAGCCTCACTATACAAACCTTGACTTCAGTCTATTCCTTGAAGTTATACAACAAAAATGTGACAGAGCCCTATGAAAAAGCTGCTTGAATATAAATGCCTACATAAAACTGAAAAAAAATTATAAAAACAAAACAGCTATATCCAAAATCAAGGATAAAACACGAAAACAGATGAATTGTATAAAGACGCTAAATCTGAACAAGTTAAACAAGGCTGGCTAAAAACAAATGCAAAAATCCTTTAAAAACATCCCTCAATACTGGATTTCAACTAAAAACTGAGAGACTCAGTTCAAAACCGACCTTCAGTACAGAGAATCACGTAATGACTCTTATAAAAAGTTGCCTTTTTAAATAAAAGTGTAAAAACAGTTAAAAATAAAAACCTAAAAAAGACAAAAATGATGATGTGACAGCCATGTGGTTCTTTGTTACTACACCAAGATGGCGACAAGACACAAGATGGCATCTACACCACTTAGGTTTCAACACCACAACACAAAATGGCGGCAAGTGAAGTAATTCTACAACCTCGTGGCCCTTAGTATCATTAGAAAATGATGCTAAACATGTGGTGGGAACAAAATGGCTCCACTGAGAACCACCAACCACAGTAAAAATAAGACACAAACAAATGATAGAGCAAACATGTGGACTTTGGTGTTAAAACAAAAGATAACACTAAAAACGCATAAGACAGAATTTATCAACTGGATTTGAAATACAGTGTAGAAATTAACTATCCTCACTGAGTACTGATTTTCAGTTTCACGGCGCCATTCGCCACTAGAAACTCAGTACAAAACCGGGATATATATGCTCTACTCAAACTTCAGCATCTAAAACAACCACCAGTTTCACTAACAAATGAGGTGTGCTATAATCAGAGAGAACAAGAGTTGAATTACAGTGTAGAAAGCAAAACGAAATCTGCCGCCAAAAAAACAAAACTCAGCACATACACAAGCTATACCAAAAGGCGCGATCCGTCAGCAAACACAGCACAAAAAGACCTATATATACACTGTAATGTTAACTCAGAGCGGTCTATTGACCGGTCTCTACCAAAAACTGAATTACAGTATGAGACTCCGCAAAACAACTGAAATTAAACATAAAAACCAAAATGATTCCACTGGAAATGGAATTCAGTACAAAAACAGACTATTTTCACTTGAGACTGAAATATTGCACAAAAACAACGCAATTAAAGCCAGAAACCAAAATTCCTGCAAAAAGATGACTTCATTTCACAAAATGCTGAAATTTGGCCCAAAAGCAGAATAATTTCACCAACACCAACAAAATAGTGGTACTACCAACTGAAATTCAGTCGCCATTCCCGCCAAAAGCAGCACAAGCTGAAATTTCTCCCCTCACAAACTGACTACACAATTTGAGACACCAAATGAACACTTAAACGAATACCGCCAAAATTACAACATAAAACACACAATTACTAAGCACAAACTGACACTGATCACGCACTCAAAGCATACTCATAAAACACACTTTAGGTGTATTGACTAGGCCCTATAGAGGACAAGTATAGGTTATCTTCCTAATCAATAGACCTAACTACAATGATAACATACAATTAAAACCCCGCCATTATGCAAAAAGAGGAAAAAATGGTTCTTTTGCAAAGCAGAATTTACCTGACACCGCGGGCAGAGAAAGCAAAATCCTGGAGTCAGGACAGCAAAAGATTTCAAACACTGAAATAAAATTGGTTTTACCAATCTCCTAGATTTTAAGCTTTAACGAGCAGGGTCCTCTGATTCCTCCTGTATTGTATTGTATTGTAATTGTACTGTCTGCCCTAATATTGTAAAGCGCTGCGCAAACTGTCGGCGCTATATAAATCCTGTATAATAATAATAATAGCCGGCTGTTTTGTTGTCCTGGTCCGGATCGCTTCCTCCTCTCAGTCCGCTGTGGGCTCCAAAAATTCCTGGCTCGCCATTTTCTGTGGAGGAAATTATAATACGATGTGCGCATTATATTTTCGCTTGCACTAATAAGGGCACTTTTCAGTTCTTTTGCATAATGCATTTGAGTGCACTCCTGCTCACCAAGTAAAAACAGACCCAATAGCTGTTCTCACATTGCAAGCTCGCCCGTCAGTCCTGAGTAGCCGTGCTTTCTGATTTTATTTATAGGGCTGAAACAGGGATAACAAAGGGACTTGGTGGCTTCACAATCAGCCAATCAGCCTTCAAGGCACAGTCACATGACAATATAAAATTACAATACACATGCTCAATATAAAATAACAACCAATGACACACTTGTTTATATTCAAACGATACAATAGAAGGGGCGTGCATGCACAGGGAAAAGCTGGGCAGCCTGTATGAGTCCCAGCCGTTGGGTGGGTGGAAATGCATACACCCCAGATAACAATGAAAACCATGTGGAAACATGGCTCCCGTTGAAACCAACATGTTACCTCCCAGAGGCTGTCCCGCCAAACCACGCGCATGCAAAGCCAACTCTACCATTACAATGAATCCTATGTAATATAGTTCATAGAACTATATTTAATAGTGATTATACTACTGTTCCATTAAAGGTTAAATTATGCACAAAGGAATATAGCTGTGGGTTTCTGTCATGTGGATCATTTGACGGAGCGATCACGTGGTGAAAGGCCGCTCACAATGGCCATTCACCGCGATGACCCGTCGGCCATGGATGTTCCCGTGTGCGTGCCCTAGGGGGCGCACTGGAAGCGCGATTCTGGGAGGACGTCAATAGACGCCCTCCCAGAATTAAGCAACCGCCCTGTAGCTGTCATTTGGCTTTGGGCCGGTTAAGTGGTTAAACAATATACCACATATTTTAGTACAATTTAGAGGATCATATCATGCTCTAAACATTATTTCCATGTGCACTTCTCTAGGTCCTGACTGGAGTAAGGATTTGGGTGCTATCTGTTACTTGGGCAATCTAGTGAATTTGAGTTTGGGAGTATTTTGCCGGCAGCGCTATTGTGAATTCCATTTGTGCGCTATTTTCCCCCTGTGTGTTATTAGAGTATCATTTTGAAATAATGCTGTTTTTTGTGAATCTAGAATTCAAAGTGTAGCGCTAGTTTCAAAAATTGGTATACAGGCAACCATCCCCCGTGCCTCACCATAGGCCAAACTGATTGACCTCAGTGTAAAGATATAAAGTGCAGAGTATAAAGAAATGGGTAGACAATAATAAATAGCCAATTCTTAAAGTAACACACTCCTCCTTACGGTAGCAATCACAAAGTGCAAATAATTTCCATTTGAACATGAAAAAATGCAAAAAATTGTGTGCAATGTATACAAAAATCGCATATGTAGATTTATGAAATATTAGTAGTTCATGAAAGATTCAAATATCAATAGTTCATAAACGATCCAGCAGTTCGTGACAAACGATCTTAAGTGAAGGTAAACAGCCAAACGATCACCAATGCTGTGAGATACCACCACCATAGCATATAATCTGCTTGCCAGAACGTCACATATAATGGGCTCAGAATGAAACCTCTCAGATGGGAAGATGTTCCGCTCCAGGGGCAAATATGTGTGCAAACGTTTCCTTGATGGTTGTGAGGATGGGTTAACCAACAAATATAGAGGCCACTCAGGAGATGGATCACTGGACTGGACCTCTCTTCCACCAAACAGTGTTAAATATATCATCCAATGATTTTTTTTTGTGAAGCCAAAGGTGATTTAAAGAGGAACTGCCGTCTGCTTGCATAATTTGTAATAAACATCTTTGCCATTCTGAAGCTTCCCTCCAACCACTTTTCATATTATTTTATATATACTGTGATGCTCTACTTGCCAAATATGCTGCAGAAATCTCCCTCCACTAAGTTTGGCTGCAGCCATTTTAACTGTGGGCAGCTGAAGCTGCTGCCTGTTCATTTCCTGGATTTACACAGACACACAGGGGTACACCTCCAACTCTGTAGTCCTGCAGCTGTCATTGGCCCTCTTATGACTCACCCCCCTCCCTTCCTGGCAAACTCTCATGAGAGTGAGAGAGAGAGCTGTGCATAATGTCATAAGCCTAGGCTAATTACCAGACAAGAAACAGGAAGTGGGCTGTATTAGGTATTTACTGGCATAAAAAAAATGGCAGATGATTTAATAGGAAATTTGAAAAAATTACTGAAGAGCCGCTTTCAAGAGTCATTAGAGTCATTTGATGAAAATTTTTCTTTTGTTTGTTTACTTTGCCACGTTCAAATTGAAAAAAAAAAATCTAATGTTTTTGATTTGACTTTTCCAAAATGTATTGATTCGAACGTTTTGAATCTAAAAAGATTGGTAAATTAGAAGAAAATTCGAAAAAGACATAAACCAAATTCCGAATATGAATCCCGAATTATGAATACGAATCCTGAATTACGAATTGCACGAATCAACCAAATTTAACCAAACTAAATAACTAGATTAACGAATCTAAACGAAACAAAACAAAACACATTTTTTTTTCGTCATGCATATGTCTAATTCTTAATTACTATATAATTCTATGCCTATGTTTTTTTCTAAATATGGTGTAATATGGGTGGGACTTTTTCAATGTCCAACCCCTGACCCACTTATCATGGGACTAGAGTTAACGGTACCACTCCAGAAGTGCAATAAAAGGCCTATTGGATCTAGTTAATAAGCTAATACACCATTTTAAAAGCTATCCCTTCAGTCCTATACTAATATGGAAGCCATTACATGTCAAAATGCTTGTCACAAACAGTCATACTAGCTTTTTTCTCCTCTTTACTCTATTTCATGCAATGATTATTATTATCATTATTATTATTATAGAGGATTTATATAGCACCAACAGTTTGCACTTATTTCAGTTTTGCATTATTGATGGAAGGCCATATCATATTCTGACTTTTTATGTCTTTTGGGGACTCTAGTAATGAGATGTCCCACCCAAGTGCCAATAGCAGTAAAAAGTCAAAGGATGACGTTTTTCGTCTTGATACAGTCCACTACATTAGGGTGATGTCATTATGGCCTTGTGGAAGGGGAGGAGTCACAAACTACTGCAGGGAAATCAGCCCAATGGAGTCTTCAAGAGATACAGAAAGACAGTGGTTGATTTATATAATTTGTGCCTACCCACTTTAAAAAGTGACTTAAAGTGGTTCTAAAGCCTTAAAGTGTAAGTTCACCTTTACAGAAAATCTGTAAGGTGAACTGACACTGGACCCCTTCCCCATGCCCCCCGGTCCCGCTAACCTTGAGCGCCATGATCTCCTGCTGTGTCGCATCATATAGCCGTTTTACCGGTCCGAGGATTTGAAATCCCAGTGGCTTTCTCTAGTTTTCTCCCCCACTGACAGGACGGGCTACGCGGGTCCTGATTAGTCGGCGCGGTCCATGTGACGGCGGCAACCAATTAGAATGCCTCCTATACACACCTTTACGGTGTACATTTAGGAGATTAAGCCACAGGGATTTCATATCCCCAGACCATTAAAGTGGCTATACGATGTGACACAGTGGGAGATCGCTCAAGGTCAGTGGGACCGGGTGGGGAGAGGGTCCATTATACAGATGGCTTTCCCTGGGCCTGGAGCGTTGGCTGAGAAACCCCAAAAGTAGAGGATCGGGGCTGCTCTGTGAAAAACCAATGCACAGAGCAGGTAAGTATAGCTTTATAACAACTTAAAAGTGGTTGTAAAATCAGAAGGTTTTTCATCTTAATGCATTCTATGCATTAAGATAAAAAGCCTTCTGTGTGCAGCAGCCCCCCTAATACTTACTTGAGTTCCCTCTAGCTTCAGCGATGTTGTAGGAATGTCTCAGCCGTCCGGGACTGCTCTCCTCAGTGGCTGAGAAGTCAAAGTCAGTCAACCAATGAGAATAGAAAGGGGCGGGATTGGGCCGCAGCTCCGTGTCGGAATGGACAAAGGAGCTGTGACTCGACTCAGATGCCCCCATAGCAAGCTGCTTACTGTGAAGGCACCCAACAGGAGGGAAGGGCCAGCAGAGCCCAAGAGGGACTCAAGAAGAGGAGGATCCGGGCTGCTCTGTGCAAATCCACTTCACAGAGCAGGTAAGTATAACACGTTTGTTATTTTTAATACAAAAAACATGACTTTAGTATCAGTTTAAGGGCTGGGTTGAAGAAGAAAGCTGATGTACTTAAAGGGTTTATTTGCATTTATCCTAGCTCTGTAATTAAACTTTTTTCTTCAGCTGGTATTGTTGGCTCCACTTAGTGCTGCATTTTACCCCCTCTTTTGGCAACAAGAATAATAGGAAAGAGCAGGACTGTTTATACAGTGCATGAAAAATGAAAGGCTTCCACTGCTGTTTAGTATCTAACATAGCACAGATTAGACGCGGAGTAAAATACTTTGTGAAACACTTGAAGGTAATTGCTGTTCCTGGCAGCCAGGGTCTCTGCTGTCAATTCCTCTGTCTGCTATGACAAAATAACGGGTTTTCTAAATGGAGGCAGACCTCACATACGGGGCAGAACGCCCAGGATTTCACTGCATTTTCAGATTCTAGAATTGCCATTTTTGCAAGGGGAGCCTTTAAAGTAGTTGTAGACCCAATCACTAAGATCTCATGTAACCTTTCAATGTATTTTCAATTGTTTTTTTATTTTTAATGCACAGCTGATATTAAAAATAATCTCTAGTCATGGCGGATCTTTAGGATCAGCTCTACATTACACCAAATATGATAATGCATGTGGTTCCTGTAATGTTTACTATTGTAAATCTTACTTTCAGTTAAATGAGGGGTCTCAATACTTTCTAAACAAAGGGCCAGTATACTGTCCTTCAGACTTTAGAGGGGCTGGACTGTGACCAGAGGGAGTAGAAAATGTCCCAGCATCAGTGTGAGTAAATAATGCCTCGGCCTTGGTGGTCCGTGGGGGTAGGAGGAGAAATAGTTCCCCATAATTGGTGCCAGTGAGAGGAATAGTGGCCCATCATTGGTGTCAATTTGAGGAGTAGTGCCCCATCATTGGTGTCAGTGGGAAGAATAGTGCCCCATCATTGGTGTCAATGGGAGAAATAGTGCCCCATCATTGGTGTCATTGGGGTGGAATAATGCCTCATCATTGGTGTCATTGGGAGGAATAGTGCCTCACCATTGGTGTTGGTGGAAAGAATAGTGATGCCCCATCATTGATGCAGTGGGAGGAATAGTGCCCCATCGTTGGTGTCAGTGGGAGGAATAGAGCCCCATCGTTGGTGTCAGTGGGAGGAATAGCGCCCCATCGTTGGTGTCAGTGGGAGGAATAGAGCCCCATCGTTGGTGTCAGTGGGAGGAATAGAGCCCCATCGTTGGTGTCAGTGGGAGGAATAGCGCCCCATCGTTGGTGTCAGTGCAAGGTGCCCTATCATTGGTGTCAGTAAGAGAAATTTTTCTCCATCATTGGTATCAGTGGGAGGAATTGTGTCCCATCGCTGGTGTCAGTGCACGGAATAGGGCTCTATGATTGTTGTCAGTGGTCAGAATAATAAACCATCATTGGCAACAGTAGGATGGATATTGCCCTATTATTGGAATCAGTGGGCGGGGTATTGCCCCATCATTGATGTAAATTGGAGGAATTGTCCATCATCATTGGTATCAGTGGGAGGAATAGTGCCCCATCATTGGTGTCAGTGGGAGGAATTGGGCCCCATCATTGGTGTCAGTGGGAGAAATTGTGCCCCATCATTGGTGTCAGTGCAAGGAATAGTGCCCCATCATTGGTGTCAGTGGAAGGAATAGTGCCCCGTCATTGGTATTAGTGGGAGGAATAGTGCCCCGTCATTGGTATTAGTGGGAGGAATAGTGCCCCATCATTGGTGTCTGTGGGAGGAATAGTGTCCCATCATTGGTGTTTGTGGGAGGAATAGTGCCCCATCATTGGTGTCAGTGCGAGGAATAGTGCCCCATCATTGGTGTCAGTGGAAGGAATAGTGCCCCGTCATTGGTATTAGTGGGAGGAATAGTGCCCCGTCATTGGTATTAGTGGGAGGAATAGTGCCCCATCATTGGTGTCTGTGGGAGGAATAGTGTCCCATCATTGGTGTTTGTGGGAGGAATAGTGCTCCATCATTGGTGTCTGTGGGAGGAATAGTGTCCCATCATTGGTGTCTGTGGGAGGAATAGTGTCCCATCATTGGTGTCTGTGGGAGGAATGGTGCTTCATTGAAAGTGTTAGTGGGAGGAATAGTGCCTGAAGTTAAAGACAAGTAAAGGACCACATCTGACCCACAGGCCGCAGTTTAGAGACCACTAAGTTAAATCATAGCCGGTGATCCTACCAGCAAGGGGTATACATGACTATTTCCTTCCTAGGGTGGCAACACTTACTAAATTCAGCTGCAGCATAATTTCATATTTTGTCTCATATTGGGTTACAGTCTTGCAAACTCACAGTGTGCTGATATGCTCCGCCATAATTACAGCAGTAAAACTGTTTTCACCAGTCTGTGGGGGTGTGTCCACAGGACCTTTATACACAGGTGTACACAGTGAAGAGGAAGATAACATGATCAAAGTAAAAAGAAAACTGGATTTTTTAACAAAAAGAGTGATCCAAATTTTATATAGCATGATGTACAAAACTATTATAGGGTTTGGTCCTGATCAAACTTCAAAGTGGGGGAGATTTACTAAAACTGGAGTGTGCAAAATCTGATGCAGCCGTGCATAGAAACCAATCAGCTTCCATGTTTTTTTGTCAAAGCTTAAAGCGTAGGTCTCGCTCACCCCTGCAAAAATTAAAATCCAGCAGCTACACATACTGTAGCTACTGACTTTTAATAATACAGGGTGGGCCATTTATATGGATACACCTTAATACAATGGGAATGGTTGGTGATATTAACTTCCTGTTTGTGGCACATTAGTATATGTGAGGGGGGAAACTTTTCAAGATGGGTGGTGACCGTGGCGGCCATTTTGAAGTCGGCCATTTTGAATCCAACTTTTGTTTTTTCAATAGGAAGAGGGTCATGTGACACATCAAACTTATTGGGAATTTCAGAAGAAAAACAATGGTGTGCTTGGTTTTAACGTAACTTTATTCTTTCATTAGTTATTTACAAGTTTCTGGCCACTTATAAAATGTGTTCAATGTGCTGCCCATTGTGTTGGATTGTCAATGCAACCCTCTTCTCCCACTCTTCACACACTGATAGCAACACCGCAGGAGAAATGCTAGCACAGGCTTCCAGTATCCGTAGTTTCAGGTGCTGCACATCTCGTATCTTCACAGTATATGGTTTTTTTATGGTTTTTATGGTCAGTAAAAACCAATACCGCGTGAGCTGCTCCTTCCAGGAGGTACCGCCATTCCTCCAAAGCCGACTTGATGGCCAGCAATTCCCTATCACCGACATCATAGTTCCAGCAAGATGGTGCACCACCACATTATGGGTGTCAGGTCCGAGCATTCCTAGATGAACAGTTTCCAGGAAAGTGGATTGGTCGTCGTGGGCCAGTTGAATGGCCCCCAAGGTCTCCCGATCTGACCCCCTTAGACTTTTATCTTTGGTGTCATCTGAAGGCAATTGTCTATGCTGTGAAGATACGAGATGTGCAGCACCTGAAACTATGGATATTGGAAGCCTGTGCTAGCATTTCTCCTGCGGTGTTGCTATCAGTGTGTGAAGAGTGCGAGAAGAGGGTTGCATTGACAATCTAACACAATGGGCAGCACATTGAACACATTTTATAAGTGGTCAGAAACTTGTAAATAACTCATGAAAGAATAAAGTTACGTTAAAACCAAGCACACCATTGTTTTTCTTGTGAAATTCTCAATAAGTTTGATGTGTCACATGACCCTCTTCCTATTGAAAAAAACAAAAGTTGAATTCAAAATGGCCGACTTCAAAATGGCCGCCATGGTCACCACCCATCTTGAAAAGTTTCCCCCCTCACATATACTAATGTGCCACAAACAGGAAGTTAATATCACCAACCATTCCCATTTTATTAAGGTGTATCCATATAAATGGCCCACCCTGTAGAACACTTTCCTGTCTTGGAGTACAGCAATGTCGGCACCGCATCTGATGTTTCCATCAGCTATCGGGTACTGCCGCAGCCATTGCCAGTAAGGGAACCCAGCAGTGAAGCACTACTGCGCATGCGTGAGGCATCGATGCGCTCTCCTACTAGCCCGGTGGGGGAGGGGCGAGCCGAGCTTCTGACGTAATTCGCCGCGGCGCGGTCTCCCGGAAGTGGGGACAGGGTACCTGTCAAAGACAAATGAGCGGAAGTTCCACTTTTGGGTGGAACTCCGCTTTAATTGAACAAGCTGAAGTTAGAAGCTGATTGGCTACCATGCACAGCTGCACCAGATTCTGAGTGCTCCCGTTTTAGTAAATCTCCCCCACCTGCAGGTTATGATCTCTGCATCTCACAGTGGAAGTAAAGGACAGTCTGTAAATTCCGGCCCATACCATACAAGAGTCAGAAAGTTTTTTTTAAATACAAAATCACATCAGGGATTAAAAGGATAACCAATATTAAAAGGTGGAACTTCCCTTTAAGTAACCTATCACTGTTATCACTCAGTGCACTCCTGAAATGTAATCTTTTGTTGAGACAACCTCTATAGCCCTAATTCCACCTTCTCAGTTCCTGAACCTGACTCCCTAATGCCAGTATCGCTTTCAAAGCCCTAGCATTCCTGGAAAGATTGCATTAAAAGCTTTTTAAAACTGGCTCTGGCATTACAGCATAGAACAGAGTTGCCAATGGGGTCTTTGGTTTAAAGGCAAAGCTCTGATATTTTCAAGAGCTCATGGAATGTTCTTTGAGTCACAGCATGCCATCTTTCATTTCTTTTTTTTATAATTTTTTATAATGGAATATTCATTTTTATTTACCTGCAGCTGTCCAGCCTTATAAAATTAGCTTTGACGTGGAAAAGAATTGCAGTCAGATGTACACTGAGCTGCTTGCTAAAGGCCATGTCATAGCTTTATTCTCTCCAGTTTGTAGAGATAAGACCAAATAATCTTTTTTGTTTATCAATCAGAATATAACCTGCTCAAATCTCTTCATTTTATGAAATAGTGGCCTTGTCAGAAAAGTCAGTTTCTTTGAATTACTCAAGAAATTTTAGAGAATATTTCTACGTTTGCAGCCAAATGTAGATAGCACTTACTTTATCATTGTTACATGTTCCCAATAACATAGCATAACCTGGAAAAAATGTAAAATATTTTTAAGTTCATTTTACTTGGTTAAAAATCTTAAGAAGCTCTCCCCTTCTATGTCATGTTAGAGGGAGTTGTGGAGTAATGTTTAAAATAATTAACTCTGCCTGTACTGTGCTGGCAGATCTTAATATTAGTTGTAAACTAGATTTGAATACTGTCTTTCCTATTAAAGGCAGGGCTGGATTAACATAGGGGCTATTGGAGCTGCAGCTCCAGGCCCCTTCCTTAACCACTTACCAACCGGAAGGTTTTACAGCTTTAGGACCAGAGCACTTTTTGCAATTCGGCGCTGCGTCGCTTTAACTGACAATTGCGCGGTCGTGTGACGTTGCACCCAAACAAAATTTGCGTCCTTTTTTTCCCACAAATAGAGCTTTCTTTTGGTGGCATTTGATCGCCTCTGCGTCATTTCTGATCGCCGCTATAAACAAAAGAAGAGCGACCATTTTGCAGAAAAACCCAAATTTCTTACTTTTTGCTAAAATTCAAATAAAAAAAAAAATATAAAAAAACATTATTTTTCACCGTTTTTGGCCGATTTATATTCTTCCTCATATTTGTGATAAAAAAAATCGCAATCGGCGTTTATTGATTAGTTTGCGCAAAAGTGGCCGCGTTTACGGATGGTGAGAATTAATTTCTGGGGTTTTAATTTTTTTTTTATTTTTTACTAGTAATGGCGGCGATCTGCGATTTTTAGTGGTAATGCGATATTGGGGCGGACATGTCGGACATTTTTGACACTTTTTTGGGACCAATGACATTTATTCAGCGATCAGAAATTTAAATGTCCACTGATTACTGTATAAATGTCATTGGCAGTGAAGGGGTTAACCTGGGGGGGAGATCTAGGGGTTAACTGTGTTCCCTGGGTGTGTTCTTACTGTGGGGGGGTTGGGCTAACATGGGCATGAGAGATCTAACTGATCCCAGTGACAGGGATCAGTAGATCTCTCATGCCCCCACTAAAAGAGCGGGGAACCGCCGTGTTTACATCGGCGGTTCCCCGTTCTCTCCCTGTAGCCGCTCATCGTGGCTCGCTAGCGGACATCGGGTCCGCCCGAGCCGCGGGCACACTCCTCAGGAGTGCGGCGGGTGCGCGCGCGCGCCCCCTGGTGGCTGAATGCAGATCGCCGCTTATTTACGGCTATTCGCGCTCAGCGTCCCGACTGCCGCCGTGAAAACACGGCGCGCGGTCGGGAACCTGTTAAGATAGGCCCAGCCCAGTGGTGTGAGTGAGTCACTAATACTGCCCAGCCCTGCTCTGTATACAGTGTACACATGACTGATATGTAAATTACGGGCGCATATTTCATTTGTTTTAACAAAATTTTTTTTTGCATTTTCATTTTATTTATTTTGATAAAAAGGCCCCCCAAAATCCTCAGCAGCGGGCCTCTCCTGCTCCTAATCCGGCCCTGATTAAAGGGCATATGGTCTCATGGAATGGATTCTGCACTGTATGTTAATTGCCTTCTTTTCGAAGCAGTAGAAGTTGCTGATAGAGTTTGGTGTATAAATCTGTTCCAAATTAACAACTTGAAAGGTAAGAAATACTTCTTATTAAATTATGTTAGGTATTTTGTGTGAATGGGAACATATAACAAACATATAGTGAGGTAATCATTCAAAAATTATGTAGTATACTGTGCTTCGTCCCTTGTATCAAGATATTGGATAATTAGGAGAAAAATTGGGACATTATTGGCACCACACTAAAGATAAATATTGTTTAAAAAAAGTATTTTTATTAAAGCTGTTTGAAAAGAGATGTAAAGACATTTTACATAATTAACATCTTTTTATTGACAGAACCACCTTTTTTGGCTGGCGTAACCACAACTAACCCTCAAATTATAGGTAGGGAGCCTCCAAATCAGTACCAAATATGAGAGATACAGAAAACAACCATAATATCCTATTTGTTAAGTGGCTATTTGAGGGGTGGTAATATCCATCTACAAAAGTTGCTCATGGCTCGACATGTTTCGCGTAGTGTTAATGCTTCCTCAAGAGCTTAAGGGTTAAAATTATTTTAATAAAACAACAGATAATGTACTCAAACTATGTTTAATGGGACTTTATGTGTACCTTGTGGGGTCTAATGAGTACTCGGAACAACAAAGTTAAAAACATATAGAGTAATCTCTATAAAATTGGGAATTCGAGAACTCCTTCGTAATTGTGATGCGCTTTGTACAGCTCGGTACTCGTTGAAAACATCTACCTATAATGGTGGGGAGTTTATCGGTGAATTGTTTATCCTATAATACCAACAAAAGACATAGAGAGTATAAACCATGACTAAACCTCCGAGGGATGGATATTAAACTCCCAATCAACACCAATGCGGTCGGTTTTTTCCACCAAGACAGTTATTTTTCTACAATTAATACATTTTACAGAAATGTAGAGAAAAGTTTGTCGAAATTATTTTTA
>BLSH010237228.1:55061-72434 GCA_018402905.1 Glandirana rugosa | reverse complement strand
TGTCATTAAGATTTAAAAAGAGTAAACACAGTTGATTGATAATAAATGGCTTCAGCCAAACACTAACCATGAGTGAAAGAAAAGTTTTTGTGTTCTCATTCATATTCTCTGAAAAACGGCCAAGAAATCATAAATTCTGCCAGGGTATGTAAACTTATGAGCACAACTGTATATGTATACTGCAACAATATACAGACAGGTTGTTAAATAGAGATCATATAGATGTTGAAAGATTGATATAATATAAACATAAATCGTTAACTCAATCTTTCAACATCTATATGATCTTTATTTAACAATCTGTCTGTATATTGTTGCAGTATACATATATCTTTTGTTAAATTCCTAAGCTCTGACGAAGCAGGTCCGCCTGTGAAACGCGCAGGCCACTTTATCGGATTTCTTCTCCAGGATACACAATACTCTGGACAACAAACTGTAACCTTGGTTTTAACAAGTTTTGTATTTTTATACAAACTATTTTGTTACGTGTAAAATAAAGATTTGTCTATATTTTTTTAACGTTGTTCCTAGTACTCATTATACCCCACAAGGTACACGCAAAGTCCCACCAAACATAGTTTGAATACATTATCTGCTCTTTATGGGATGGTACCTTCGAGGGGTCATAATTATCTCACACTCGTCCCCCGTACCCTTTCACTTTTTTAATAAAAACAACAGTAGATCATATGAGGAGAGGGCGGTACAGGTAGTCCTAACCTCCTCTGGAGGTAGATATGGGGACACACTGGGGTAACAGTAGTGTTCCTACCCCAGGGTAGAGGAATACATATTTTGACTATGAGCCGACTAAAAGTGGGATATCCTTAAGGCAACATGAGACAGCTCAGATTCAATGCTACATGAATAGCTGGTGTCAATCATCCACTAAACAGGCACATGAGAGACCCGCTGGTGCATCTGATTGACACGGTGCTAACCCTGGAGAGAGGGTAGAGGCATGCCATCCCTGAGGGAGGACAAATTGCCACACTACAGCATAAAATCCTACTCCATAGGACACCCTTTCTAAAAGCGGCATAAAAGCCTGTTTAGTGGATGATTGACACCAGCTATTCATGTAGCATTGGATCTAAGCTGTCTTGTGTTGCTTTAAGGGTATCCCACCTTTAGTCGGGTCATAGTCAAAGTACTTGTTCCTCTACCCTTGGGTTGGAACACTACTGTTACCCCAGTGTGTCCCAATATCTACCTCCATCCCACCCTTCTGATCTACTGTTGTTTTTATTAAACTAATTTTAACCCTTAAGCTCCTGAAAAAGGGTCACCATTATGTGAAACATGTCGAGCAATGAGCAACTTTTGTAGCTGGATGTCACCACCCCTCAAATAGTCACCATTGGATACCTGACAAATAAGAGATTATGGTTGTTTTCTGTATCTCTCATATGTTGTACTGATTTGGAGGCTCCTTACCTATAATTTGAGGGTTAGTGGTGGTGGCACCAGCCTAAATATTTGGTTCTGTCAATAAAAACATGTTAATTATGTAAAATGTCTGTACATCTCCTTTTAAATAGCTTCAATAAAAATACTTTTTTAAAACAATATTCATATTTAGTGTAGTGCCAGTAATGTCCCAATTTTTCTCTTAATTATTCAAACATATAGTGAGGGTTTATCCAATTTGACTGCCAAATTGGAAATAGTTTAAGGTAAGATGTAAAAGAAGGATTATTTACTGTAACCCCAGGCATACAGAGGTAAGAGGACAAAATTCTGAAATATTTATGGCCACTCTCGGCATGTCATTGTAGCACTACCCCCACAGGGGCTGCTGGTGACTGGCTCCCCTGTTCATGCACAGCCAGGCAATGCGCGTTTTGCACTTGCATCCAGACCCAAGAAGTAAGTCCCTAGGCTTGTTTTTGTTTTTTATTAGGGATAACAGCTTGGATGGGATGCCCAATCTGACTGAATCAACAGTTGGGGACAAATTCCATCCTATGTACAGAGAAAAGATCCTGGACTGTTCGCCTTCCCGGACACAATCAGTCTTTAAGGATCAGTGGCAAAAGTCCCTTGCAGACAAGGAACTCTTAGACCCCTTTGGAAAATAGCACAAAATGTTGCAAAACTGCATTACCTCTTCTCTGTAGAACTGTCCCCAGTTCTAATGCCTGCAGGTGCTATCTGCCCTCCTGGCTGCTTGTCTATCAGCCCACCTGGCTGCTCCAAAGATCTCCCAGGGCAAGGGAAAAATGGGTTAAGTACAGCGCTGTCCTTTGAAAGCTTGCTACATGCGGCAGTCTGTCCCCTTGTGAATCCCTGGGTGTGATGATGTTCTCACTCTGTCTTCCTTGCTCCCTGCTATTCTTAGGTAAGATTCCTTCTCAAACCGGAGGCTGAAAATATATTTCCCAGCCAGCCTGAGCCGAGCCTGGAGGCCTAGGGGAGCCCTCCTAGGCCACCAACAGCCTCCTCAGCACTCCATCTTCCATCCGAATCCCCTGCTGACTAGGCTCCTCCATATTGAAGGGCTGACCCTGCCAGGCCCTCTGCTTGGGTATTGGCCAGATTCCCTCAAGTATGCGGATCAGGGCCTCCTGACCTCCGCCCACTAACTTCCAGCAGCTTCTCCAAACTTCTAAATCCTGGAGGAGGTACCAGAGACCTGCACTGTAGAGCCACCCAGGCCTGACCTGCAGTAAGCCAACCTAATTACAGGCTCACACAGTTACCATGAGACATACAAATAAATTTACCTCCGCAAACACCAATAGCACACTAGAGGATGCTATGTTATAATTATAATAGGGGAAGGACTGCCATACACAAAGCACCGCTGCCAATGATCCTTTAACAAAATAGGTAATAAGCCAAATGATCAGACAGGGAGTAACTAACTTGCAGTTTACAAAAAAAAGAAACAATAGTGAAAAACAAGATCAGAATGACAAAGAGCATGCATATGCTACAGAATAATAAAAAAAAAATTAAGAAAGCTGCACAAACATGGACTCTTAACAGTAGTGTCTTTGTGGTTCTGTCTGGGTAACATGTGGCATAGCATTGTCTCTATAAGACTCTATAACAGAGTCTAGCTAAGAATTCCTACTTTAGTAAAACAGCTCCAAACGCAAAGAGTTACTTGTGATGATCCCATAAAAAACATCCCTCTCAGTGAAGTTCAGGGTAGCGCTTGTAACACAGGCAAACAACTGAAGACATCCAAGGACACGGGGGCACCTGATTGGAAGTGCAGTACTTTGGTAACAATTTGGAAGGTGCTTTCCACAATAGCTGGGTCTTCTATAGAAGCTGTGCACTATTAGGCTTCTGCCTAGCTGCCTGCACGCTGGTTCTGACATTGGAGGGCCTCTCGCTTGGCTGCAGTTTATTTGCAGCAACCTCTGCATCATCGTGTTTGGTGTCTCTAAGCTACAGGGAGGGAAGTATATAAATATTTCTTCCCTGAGCATGTTTAGGAACCCATGGGTTTGTAGGAACAGGAGCTAAAGTGGCCTTCACTAGCGTACGAGTATGGTGAGCAAATAGGCACTCCCCTATAATCTTGCACCAGGGTGGGCATAGCCAAAAATACATTTTTTTCTGCTGTTACACTATGCTTATCTGTGTTTAAGATGGAACTTGTGTTGTGTTATGGATCACAACCTTAGCACAAACCTGCTGCCCATTGAAGTTCCTGAAATGGAAACTAATTAGCTGGCATACATGACATGGCTGTGTCTGAAAACTGGCATTTCCAGATGTGCATGTTAACCACTTCCACACCGCCTACTGTCTATTTACGGCGGCAGTGTGGATGCTGGACGCGAATCGCCGTAGAAAAGCGGCGATCTGCAAGTGGCCGCTAGGGGGCGCCCGCGCGCCCGCCGTACTCCTGAGGAGTGTACCCGCAGCTCGGGCGGACCCGATGTCCGCCGGCGAGCCGTGATGAGCGGCCACGGCCAAAGAACGGGGAACCGCCGATGTAAACATTGCGGTTCCCCACTCTGTTAGTGGGGGCATAGGAGATCTACTGATCCCTGTCACTGGGATAAGTTAGATCTCTCATGCCCATGGTAGCCCAGCCCCTCCACAGTTAGAACACACCCAGGGAACACAGTTAACCCCTAGATCGGCCCCCTGCAGGTTAACTCCTTCACTGCCAATGACATTTATACAGTAATCAATGGACATTTCAATTTCTGATCGCTGTATAAATGTCATTGGTCCCAAAAAAGTGTCAAAAATGTCCAACATGTCTGCTGCAATATCGCAGTACCGCTAAAAATCGCAGATCGCCGCCGTTACTAGTAAAAAATAAAAAAAATAAAAACCCCAGAAATTAATTTGCATCATCCGTAAACGCGGCCACTTTTGCGCAAACCAATCGATAAACGCCAATTGTGTTTTTTTTCTACCAAAAATATGAGGAAGAATATAAATCGGCCAAAACCGATAAAAAAAAATGTTTTTTTATATTTTTTTTTGGATTTGTATTTTAGCAAAAAGTAAGAAATTTGGGGGTTTTTTTTGCAAAATTGTCGCTCTTCTTTTGTTTATAGCGGTGATCAGAAATGACGCAGAGGGGATCAAATACCACCAAAAGAAAGCTCTATTTGTGGGAAAAAAAGACGCACATTTTGTTTGGGTACAACGCTGCACCACCGCGCAATTGTCAGTTAAAGTGACGCAGTGCCGAATCGCAAAAACTGCTCTGGTCCTAAACTGGGAAATTCTTCCGGGGCTGAAGTGGTTAATTAACAGAAAATAAGAGGGAAATGCAGCAAAAAGCATTGCTTTGTATAGAGCCCGTTCACACCAACTTGCTTCATTGGTGTGCATTGCAATAAAATTATGTAGACAATTTGATTCCAATGCAGTATGTTATAACCTGTGCCAGTGTGTAACAACATGCTGCTTTGCATAAAGTTGAAAGGTTTAAAATAAAAAAAATAAAAAAGTAAACATTGTGATGCACATCTGGCATGCACAATGCGCACGTTATGCACGCCATAGCGCACACGCTGGCGTAAATGGGTCCTTATTTGCACAGTGCTGCTGTTCAGTATGTCAGTACAAAAACTGTATATAGTATGAGCATAACCAGGCACTCAACAGTCTGACCCTGCAGCCTCCAGCTGTAAAATGAATTGGGATTGAGGATAAAGTATGGATGCAGACTTAGCCCAGTCACATCATTCCAGAAATATCTCTCATGGCCTCAGAAGTGTCTAGCATGACTCTTTGATCAGACATCCGTCTTCTCTGTGCAGTCCCTCCTATCCATATATTGGTGGTGGTGGGGGTTGACGTTTTCTTTAAGACTTTCCCTGTTGTCTTAGAAGCTTTCTTCAGTCAGATAACAGGTAGAAAATGAAAAGTCAGTTCATTTAATGCATACGTCTGATCTTGGTGGAGGGCAATTACCTGGGCATTTGGTAAAGGCCCGCACTCCGCTCACGTCACTTTGTATGATGGTGAGGTTATCTGGATGGTTGGAGGACAACTTATTTTTAGATGAGGCCCCTGCAGCAACACAGCAGCATGATAATATTCATAGGAAAAGACTCTTTTAAGCCTTGTATTCGATTAGCTATTCTGATTATGGTGCATTTCATTTCGTCTGCACTTCTAAGAGCAACTCCAAGAATACTCTGAGAAGTGCTGCTAAAATCAGAATCTTAATTTCATTTACCTTTAGAGAGGGCTTCCACTTTTAGGATGACCACCACTGTGTTGCTAACTGGAAATTATTGAACATCTTTATAAATGATAGGCACAGGTTATGCTTTTTGTGGCCTGTGCACATTATGCCAATAAAATCTCTGGGCAACACTTTGGAAAATGAACTAGAAAATCGGAGACTGTTTTTCCTTTACATACATGATTTGATAAACAAGGTCTGGTATGGGATTATTGCTAGCGATCTGACCAATCAGAGCTGCTAATGCCAATTTCAGAAAATTGGGATTAGCAATATACATAACAATAGGTGCTTCTCAATGAGAGTTAAAGGCTAACTCTACCTTCTAGAGCACATATGTCAAACACAAGGCCCGCGGGCCGAATGCGGCCCTCCAGGCCTTGTCATGTGGCCCTCGCACCCAGTTTTGCAGTCAGAATGTGGCAGAACTCCATTTTGCCACCTCCAACTTTCACCCTCAGCTTCAGTTCCCTGCAAGGGGAGACAAAGCCACCTACAAAGGGAGGTACTAGAGCCAGGCAAGGTAGGAGAGAGATGCAAGGATGCTTTGGTGAGGGGGTTGGTGTTGCACATTGTGCATAGCGCACCCCTAAACCCTGCATTCTGTACACAGCACACCCCTGAACTTTTTATGTAATGCACTCCTGAACCCTGTACACTATACATAGCATAAACCTCGGTTCTGCACTCTGTACAGAATGTACTCTTGAACCCAGCACTTTTTACGTATCGCACCCCAGATACAACTGGCCCTTTTAGGGCAACCATATGGCTAATGCGGCCCTCGATGAAATGGAGTTCGACACCCCTGTTCTAGAGCATATTGTCAGCGCTATATAAATCTTGTATAATAATAATATTAGGTTACACCCTAGTGCCAAGCCGACCCCCCCACCCCTCCCACCCATAAACCAACCCCTTCTCTGACAATGTGTGGGGCTCTTCTCAGCAACTGTCAGCATTGAATTTTGCGCAGCTGTGTGGGGCACAATCGCATCATTCATTCACAGAGATCTGTGAATGAATGAACTACAAGTTCCATCTTTCACCATGGCAGACCGACTTGTAGTTATCAATGCAACACAAGTTACATAGTTACATAGTTAGTCAGGTTGAAAAAAGATACAAGTCCATCCAGTTCAACCAAAAAAAAAACCCAAAAAACATATATACATACATATATATATATATATACATATATATACACATATATACACATACACAACCAAGTAATCCCATATACGATCCTTCACCCACAGTTGATCCAGAGGAAGGCAAAAAACCCCAGCAAAGCATGGATCCAATTTGCTATAACGGGGGAAAAAATTCCTTCCTGATTCCCCGAGAGGCAATCGGATTCACCCTGGATCAACTTTACCTAAAAATGTTAGTACCCAGTTATATTATTTACATTAAGGAAAGAATCCAGGCCTTATATAGTTACAAGTATAGTGATAGAAGCAATAACAGGTGTGCAGTGCTTCAACAGGGAACGAGCACTAGATCCAAAAGGTAGTCCCAAATCCACCTGGTGGGTGCACAGACCAAGACGTTCCTCAAACATCCAAATCATGAATATGTACAGAAGGTCGGCACTCCAAAACTCCAATGCAGTACATTTATTGAAAAGTTTATAAAAATGGTTAAAGGTTAATTCCACTTTTTACAAAATAAATAAATAAATAAACCCACATTTCCTGAAAAAAAATGTGCTTTTTTTTTTTTTTTGGTAAATGACTCTGAAAAACAGCTGTGACCAAGGTGGCTTGTCCCGCCGAAACGCGTCTGCTGTTCTTGTATCATCTCTGCACTTATCAATAAATGTACTGCATTGGAGTTTTGGAGTGCCGACCTTCTGTACATATACAAGTATAGTGATAACCGCACCCATAGTACATTGACACTTCCTCCAGCCTTCTGACTGTCTGTATTTCGGTATGAATAAGGAGCTGGGTGAAGAGTCAGCAGGAGCTTGTGCATTGCACCTGCAATCCAATGGTCACAGTTTTAATGCTTTTCAGTCATTTGCCAAAAAAAAAAAAAAAGCACATTTTTTTTTCAGGAAATGTGGGTTTATTTATTTATTTATTTTGTAAAAAGTGGAATTAACCTTTAACCATTTTTATAAACTTTTTTTTATTGCTTCTCTGCATGTCAAAAAGAGCAGCGTTTGCTGCAATACCTTCAATCTGCAAACAGACTACATTCTGGAAGTGCAGTTGCTCCAGAGCTTAGTAAATGAGGTAAAACAAAGGATACCCAATCACATGCAAGGAAAATAAAAAAAAAAAATGAATTTTTGCTTGCACTTGATTGGATGATGGATATCAGTTGAGCTTCTGAACATTTACTAAGCTCTGGAGCAACTGCACTTTGCAAAGTACACAGCCTTACGTAAATCAACCCTTATATGCACTCTTCTGTGTTGAATGACGATTAATATGTGCCTGGTTTGGTTTATTATATGAGCACCACTCAATACAGGAGGAAGGACCACCCATCATTGCTGGGGAAGCAGAGAAATAACCCGTGACATCACTGGACTTGCTTAAAGATTTTAGAAAAAAAATCTTACATGGAATCTTGTCTTGTGTTCTTTTGTTTTTTCTTTTTGAAAAAAAAAAACATCTGATGGGCACATTAGGGAGCAGAAGCCACTACAGTCCCACAATAAGACTACTCCTACCATCCAATAAAGCAGACCTATACTAAGACAATTATGTAGGTTGCATTCACTATATTGCAAGTTGCCTGGCTGTCTCTGGCCTAACTACTTTCTGAGTTACTGACCTAGGACAAGTATGCAGATCATCAGTTCTGAATTCACAATCGACATAAGTGTTCCTTTGTGTGACTCAGAATATATTGCAACCAAATACAGCCAGGTAGGCCAGCAATTTCAGAAATATATCAGCAAAGACTGGCATCATGTTTTGCATGTGCTGACAGTGGTAGAGAACAGAGTGAGCAGACTCTGACTTATCAGTGTGCCGTTGCTTCCTATTTGTCCAATCGGAAAACAGGTGTCACCGTCCCAATCGTGTTATTTCGCAAAACTTTACAAATCACAAAAATGGCTGGACAGAACCACAATGCTTTTGCTAGATGAAACAGTTTGCATATACTGTATGTGTATACATTTTGTGCTTGGCTGCTGCCCTGGATTTCAGCTATAACATTTCAGGAGGTTTCCAGAATTGCAGACAATTAGGTGAAAAATGTAGACTGTGAGGACAAATCTTTTACTACACACAGCTAACTTCCTGTCTAGCATTATAATAGCTGAGAGTCCACAAAAAAACTATTTTTGGGTCAGAAAATGGGAGACTCAGCGTGCCAGCTAATACAACCGGAGCCCATGGTTTTGCAGGTAGGCAGTACCCATTGATATTGCGTGAAAGCTGCAATCTCTGTTTCCAACTGGAATCCCTTTTTAAATTCAGAAGATATAATTTGGTGAAGTGCCGCATATGAGTTTTGGAATGACGCTGCTGTCTAATAGAAACCAGCTGTGGATCCAGGGGTTAATGGAGCCTCTAATAAGTAGAGCATGAAACCAAAGGAGCCTCATGTTAGTGGAGAGGCTGCGGTTTGATCTGCACCAGATATTAATCATGAACAAGGCCGTACTTTGATGCTCGCCACTTGTCAAAGGCAGCAGGGACCATCCACCATAAACAGACCCTGTATTTTAAAGTGGATGGCTACACTGGAGTGTCTTCAAGAAGAAATGCAGCATCGTCAAAATATTATACCCATTCCATTCCAATCTGTTTACCTTATTTTCAAACTTTCCCTTGTATCTTTGCCACTCTACACCCTTCTGTCTGCAGGACGCCTTCTGTTGTTAAGGCAGACATCCAGGCAAAACATTTTTTATAGTTTTGGAAAGTGTAGACTCAGAGGATACTTTACTATGCTGTGGTGTGTCCACTTCAGGTGAAAATGAAAATTCCTCTTATTGGTTCCCTCCCCCAGCCCTGCATTATGGTAAAAAAAAGGTTTAGGTAGTAATATCGCCCCCTCACCCCGCTTATACTTATCTGAGTCCTCACTCGATCCAGTGCTGTGCTCATCTGTGTCTTATTTCTCCACTCTCACTCTTTGCTGAGGCAGTGGGAGCCATTGGCAAGTCATTTTTTTTTTTGGGGGGGGGGACCCTGTTTTCACAGGATCCCTGGTCCACTTCCTCTCCTAGAGCCGCAACTCCGGAAGGAAGTTCACCTCTTCCACCTCCCCCCTGGCGATATTCTGGGACACGTCACAGGTCCCCGAAGATTCACTGGCCATTCACAGCGCGCAGCATGGCTCAGGGGGAGAAGAGGGAGGCTTTGGGCAGCCGCATTGCTGGAGCGTGGGACAGGTGAGTGTCTGATTATTAAAAGTCAGCAGCTACATTTTTTGTAGCTGCTGACTTTTCAAAGGGTGGAACTCCGCTTTAACTTCTTGTACCAATAAAACCTTTTATTGTTAATACTCTTTAGTTTGTGCCTTTATAGTCCCAAGAGGGGTATCTGTTCTATGTGTGTGTGACAGACTTACCCGGGACAGAGGCTTTTGGAGGAGACTGAAGGCTAACCTCCTGCCTACCGGCTATGGGCCCTGGCATTTGAGGAAGCTACAAGCATTTAGGTCTCATGCACATTGTACGTTTAAAAAACAATCTGAAAACTACAGTAGCTTTGTAGCGTTTTTGGGCTTCTATGAGCGTTTCTAAGCTTTCAACGTTTTTTTGTGGTCAGAAGAAAGATTCTTGAACGTGATTTTAGGATGTTCTGACACCAACCCATAGACTCCACTGCTGATAAATGACAATAAACGTCCATGTGTGCATGGACATATAGGATAACATAGAGGAGAGTTTATGGGCTGTTAACCGCTTGCAGACTGCCCGCCGTTGTCTGACGGCAGCAAAGTGGTTTGTTATTGCAAACCGCCATCACCCGACGGCGGCTGCGGGATCACGGATCGTGAGCGTGTGCGCGCCGCCGAAGGCATGCTCAATGTGGGAGCGGGTAGGGTGGACTACCTGTATATGGGAGCCCTAATCACTCTCCTCCCTCAGCCAGCCAAGCCCCCATACAGTTAGTAAATCACACAGGGAACACAGTTGATCCTTAGAACGCCCCCTGTTAGTTAACCCCTTCCCTGACGGTGACATTTACACAGTAATCAGTGCATTTTCATAGCACTGCTCACTGTATAAATGCCAATGGTCCCAAAAAAGTGTCAAAATGGTCCGACATGTCCGCCGCAATAGCACAGTCCTGCTAAAAATTGCAGATCGCTGCCATTACTAGTATAAAACAAATTAAATAAATAAAAACCCCATAAATAAATTCTCATCGTTCGTAAACGCAGCAACTTTTGCACAAACCAGTCAATATACGCCGTGAAGAAAAAGACAACGAGAGGCCCCTCTAAGTCCAATAGGTAAGTACAATTTATTGGAAAGTAGCTAAAAACACTCACATGGATTAAAATTAAATGAGCACAGCAGCCATCCAACATGGGGGAGCCGATCAAACCCACAGGCTCAGCCCAGTAAGCGCTGTAGAGGTGTCCTACATCCCCATTGCTGTATGTTGTGAAGAGCCGGCTGTGGAGTGGTGTGAGAGCGAGGTCTGGAGTGCAGACTTGGCTGGCATAGGTCGATGGCATCATCAGATGCAACGCGTTTCCTTAGCAAGCAGGCTCCGATGGTGTGGGAGACCTGCGCTACTTCTTCAGGCAGCAGAGGGAGTCGGAGAGCTGCCGCAGTCAATATACGCCGATTGCAGTTTTTTTTACCAAAAATATGAGGAAGAATATAAATCGGCCAAAACCGATGAAAACATTTTTATTTTTATATATTTTTTTTTTGGATATGTATTTTAGCAAAAAGTAAGAAATATTGTTTTTTTCCAAAATGTTCACTCTTTTTGTTTACAGTGATGATCAGAAATGACACAGAGGTGATCAAATACCACCAAAAGAAAGCTCTATTTGTGGGGGAAAAGGACGCAAATTTTGTTTGGGTACAACGTCGCATGACTGCGCAATTGTCAGTTAAAGCAACACAGTACAGAAATGCAAAAACTGCTCTGGTCCTAAAGGGGGAAATCCTTCCGAGGCTGAAGTGGTTAAAAACCGCCCAAAAATGACCGTTTAGCAGCTACAGTGAGCATGGAGCCTTAGCAAGATATCCTGTTATGTAATGCAAAAGGACATTATTACATTTAACAATCAAGGAAGTCATGATGGTCTCTGCCAACTTGAAACTCAGTAAATGGATGTATGTGAAAAGAAAGCTGGTTAACCTCCCTGGCGGTCTGATTATGTCATTATTTTGAATGTCAAAGCGGTACATTTTTTTGCATGTTAATTTGTTGTTTATATTGTAGGCCTGTAATACTTAGGAATAACTCACTTAAATCTGTCCAAACAAGAGTCTAGTAGACATCCCGGGTATGATACAGTTTGAAACACAAAATCATAAATTATAATATAATAAATAAATATAAAATATAATAATATAATAATAATACATTTAATACAATAATGTAATCAAACCAAAAACACTGAAATTTGAACAATCTAATCACTTTCGCTCAATTCTGATGCCGGTGTTCCGTCAGATTTGGCGACCCATCAGATGTTGTAACAGAAGTAATGTTTCATCCCCACCATCTTGCTACACCCCACACTCGTCCGCAGCAAGGATACAGTGAGAAGGCGGCAAGCGGACATCTTTTTACACCCACCGGAGTTTTGCATTTCACACTTATTATTTTACAGTAAACGGAGCTTATATAGTGACATACAGTATTTTCAATTCCATCAGACTGTTTTGATATTGAATTGTAAAAGCAGCGGTGTTCTGTCAGATCAGCAAACCTGTTAGAGAAGAAGGGCACTGTTTTTGACTATTTGAGCGCTCCCACGCGTTCACGTGCACGCGCCCGCGCCGGGAACGGCGCCAAACGGCTCGATTTCTGCTCCGCAAACCCTGCAGCAAGTGCTGTCTGATCTACAGCGTGTGACCCGTCTTTTCTGAGCAACCTGAACCTGTTATCTGTTCATGTGACCCGGCTTGCCCCGACCTTGTCTGAACTTGCCTACTGGCTTGCCTACGACCATCCGATTGCCTGATCCTTCTGTACTTCTGCCATCAGCCTGTTAATGAACCCTGCTTGTACGCGACCACTCTCCTGCCTGAACCCTTGTACCGTACCGCCAGCCAGTTACCGACCCAGCCTGTACGACCACGCTCCAGCTGCACGAGCACTCCAACGGACCATCGACTACCACCAGTGACCCAGTCTGACCCTCGTGCTCTCCTGCACTCCCGAGCCACCTGTCTGCTCTACCAGGGGTTCCCGAGTCAGGTTAGTAAGGGAGGTTGCCTACTGCATAAGTCAGACTCGCCTACCAGGTTTGTCGCTGCCTTTACAATTCAACATCAAAAGAGTGTCATGTATTTCTAAATACTGTATTTTATTATATAAGCTCAGTTTATTGTTACAAGTAAGTGGCAAATGCAAAACTCCAGTGGGTGTAATAAGATGTCCCCTTTTCACTGTATCTGTACTGTGGAAGAGCGCTGTGTAGAGCAAGATGGCGGCAACAGAACGTTACTTCCTTTACAAGATATATCGGGTCGCCTAATCTGACGGAACACAGCATCCGCTGGAAGTCACAGCGGGAGGACATTGGGGGATCGCAGGGACAAGGTAAGTAACCCTACAGTGTAATCCCGATGATTATCTGATGATACGTGTTTATTGTGCTAATTGACTCACCTTTTGTTTCTGTGTGCTAGCAAACTATTGTGGGATGTGATGTGCAATGTACTTTGTTGTGACCTTGGGGATAGGCAGTCTGACCTGGAGTGGGATATCTGATTTATCACAACATTGTCTAGGTAGCTAGTTGCTTAATCAACTTAATGTTTCTAGTACAGTGGTTGTTGTTTAGCTATGTTAATTATATTCCTGTGTACAGTTTGTATTGTTAGGGTAATATGATCAGGAGGGGGGATGTCCTTCTGTGGGGTATAAAATATGTGTCTGAGTTTCAATAAACAGTCTTTCCTTTGAATTTTAGCTCACATCTTGTCTGTGTATGATGACTGGGGTAAAAATGGCTGGTATTAGCTCTTGGTCTACTCGGAACGGTTTGGAGGACAGGAGGCACTGGTCGGAGGAAGGAAGCACCTAAGCGGGGTGCCCAAGCGGTTCCGTCACAGTATGTATTTAACCACTTCCCTACCACTGTATGCAGAATGACGGCCAGGAAGTGATTGCGTTATCCTGTCTGGGTGTTTTATGATGTCCAGCAGGATAACAAGCCGGTGCGTGCCGTGTATCTGACATACCGCATCTCCGATCTAAGTAAAGAGCTTCCGTCAGAAGCTCTTTACCATATGACCAGCCACAACAAATCACGGCTGATCACAGTTAAAACAGGAAGAGCCGTGCATTGGCTTTTCCTTTACTCGCGTCTGCAGATGCGAGTAGATGAGAGCCGTTCGGCGGCTCTCCTGACAGGGGGGTCTGCATTGATTGTTTATCAGTGCAGTCCCCCCTAGGACCCCCACTCAGGACCACCAGGGAGCCCACCAAGGACTACCAGGGAGCCCACCCAGGGACCACCAGGGAAGCCCACCCAGGACCGCCAGGGAAGCCCACCCAGGACCATCAGGGAGCCCACCCAAGACGTCCAGCAGGATAACAAGCCGGTGCGCGCCCGTGTGTCTGACATACCGCATCTCCGATCTAGGTAAACAGCTTCTGTCAGAAGCTCTTTACCATGTGATCAGCCATGACAAATCACGGCTGATCACAGTTTAAACAGGAAGAGCCGTGTATTGGCTTTTCCTTTACTCGCGTCTGCAGATGCGAGTAGATGAGAGCCGATCGGCGGCTCTCCTGACAGGTGGGTCTGCATTGATTGTTTATTAGTGCAGTCCCCCCTAGGATCCCCACTCAGCACCACCAGGAAGCCCACCAAGGACTACCAGGGACCACCAGGGAAGCCGACCCAGGACCATCAGGGAGCCCACCCAAGACCACCAGGGAGCCCACCCAAGACCACCAGGTAAGGGGCACACAATGTGCCACCCATCAGTGCCACCTATCATTGTCCATCAGTGCCACCTATCAGTGCCCAGTGCCACCTATCAGTGCCGCCTATGAGTGCCCATTAGTGCTGCTTATCAGTGCCCATCAGTGCTGCTTATCAGTGACCATCAGTGCTGCATATAAGTGCCTCATCATCAGTGCCACCTCATCAGTGCCACCTCATCAGTGCCAATCAGTGCTGCCTCATTAGTGCCCGTCAGTGCAGCATCATCATTGCCCATCAGTAAAGGAGAAAACGTAGTTATATCCAAAGTTTTGTGACGGAAAGAAAGAAACAATTTTTTTTTTTCAAAATTTTTGGTCTTTTTTTTATTTGTAGTCCAAAAAATAAAAACCCCAGAGGTGATCAAATACCACCAAAAGAAAGCTCTATTTGTTGGGGAAAAACATTATAAAAATTTTGTTTGGGTACAGTATCGCACGACAGCGCAATTGTCATTCAAAATGCAACAGCGCTGAAAGCTGAAAATTGGTCTGGGCGGAAAGGGGGGTAAGTGCCTGGTATTGAAGTGGTTAAGAGATGATGGCACACAGCAATATTTGGCCAGATCTATATTCTCTATATGTCCTGATGATGACTATCATGTGAACTAACACTATTGAGTTGTCAACAGAAAAGTATTAGTGAGGAAATCTAATGGGGAAACTAGTTCCAGTGAAATCTGTCTAACTGGGGTATTTCACTCACTTCTCTTTGTTTCTATGGGGCAGTATGAAAAAGGAAATGTTTCCAATTGCACACAGATGGAAAAAAACTGACAGGGATTTTATACATTCCTTTTGCGTCACTTACCCGAACTTCCAATCAGGGAATACAAACTCACCACATTATAGAAAGTCCCTCTGATCCCCCTTCTTGAGACTACATATCACATAATTCCACTGCTGTTGCAGTCACTGCACATGCATGCCCTCTGTACTCCTCCTGGCTGCCTGTGCCAGTGTCATAGCGTTGCATAAGAGTCTCTTTCCCTGGAGCACACATGCAATGGTGGCTCCTTAAGACTCTGAGGCTGGGTTCACACTGCTGTGCGAAGCGGCTCACAGCAGGGGTCCAATGCGTCCCTGTTCACCGTTTCAGGTCCCATTTCAATCTGAATTTTTGGCTGAATTTGAACCTGAAACGGACCAGTAGACGCACCGGACTCCTGTGCAATTCACTCTGCAACCATCCCAAAGTTGTGTGAACCAGCTCCAATGAGAGTCTCATGACATGCGAATTGGGGACAGGGAAATCCGCATCCAAGTCACACTTGTGTGAACCCAGCCTGAAAAACAACGGAGCCACCTGAAACCTGGGAACCTGGGACAGCGATCTTTAGACCGGCTTAACTAAGAAAAAGAAGATGCAACACACAAAGTAAGTACTGCAGTTGATTTTAAAGGTCTAGGGTTCAACCCCTTCATGTCACTTCCCAGTAAGTAGGTTTTAACTCCCAGGAGGCAGCACTGTGATTGTCTGCCACAGCGGTCAAGTGATTGCTTGAAGCCTATCCCACTGGTAGCCTGTCCCACTGTCTGGTAGCCTGTCCCACTGTGCAGAAGCCTATTCCACTGTCTGGAAGCCTTCCCCACTGTCCAGAAGCCTATCCCACTGTCCGGTAGCCTGCCCCACTATCCGGAAGCCTGCCCCCTGTCCAGTAGCCTGCTCCATTGTCTGGAAGCCTGTCTCATTGTCCCGAAGCCTATCCCAATGTCTGGAAGCCTGTGCCACTGTCCGGAAGTCTATCCCACTGTTCGGTAGCCTGCCCCACTGTCTGGAATCCTGTCCCACTGTTCGGTAGCCTGCCCCACTGTCTGGAAGCCTGTCCCATTGTCCGGAAGCCTGCCCCACTCTCTGGAAGCCTGACCCACTGTCCGGAAGCCTGCCCCACTGTCCGGAAGCCTGTCCCACTGTCCGGAAGTCTGTCCCACTGTCTAGAAGTCCATCCCGCTGTCCGGTAGCCTGCCCCACTGTCTGGAAGCCTGCCCCACTGTCCAGATGCCTGCCCCACTGTCCGGTAGCCTGTCCCACTGTCCAGTAGCCTGCCCCACTGTCCGCAAGCCTGTCCTACTGTCCTGAAGCTTGTTCCACTGTCCAGAAGCATGCCCCACTGTCCAGCAGCCTGCCCCAATGTCGGAAAGCGTGTCCCACTATCCGGTAGCCTGTCCAACTGTCCGATAGCCTGTCCCACTGCCTGGAAGCCTGTCCCACTGTCCGGAAGCCTATCCCACTGTCTGATAGCCTGCCCCACTGTCCGGAAGCCTGCCCCACTGTCCAGAAGCCTGTCCCAATGTCTGGAAGTCTGCCCCATTGTCCGGTAGCCTGTCCCCCCGTCCGAAGGCCTGTCACCCCGTCCGATAGTCTGTCACCCTATCCGAAGGCCTGTCACCCTGTCCGAAGGTCCGTCACCCTGTCCGATAGCCTGTCAACCTGTCCGATGGCCTATCACCCTGTGCGAAAGGCTGTAACCCCGTCCGACGACCTGTCACCCCGTACGAAGACCTGTCACCTTGTTCGAAGTCCTGTCATCCTGTCCGAACGCCTGTCACCCCGTCCGATGACCTGTCACCCTGTCCGATGGCCTGTCACCC
>BLSH010237228.1:24507-46107 GCA_018402905.1 Glandirana rugosa | reverse complement strand
CTACTGTCCAGAAGCCTGCCCCACTGCATGGTGGCCTGTCCCACTGTCCAGTAGCCTGCCCCACTGTCTGGAAGCTTGCCCCACTGTCCGGCAGTCTGTTCCACTGTCCAGAAGCCTGTACCACTGTCTGGAAGCCTGTCCCACTGTCTGGTAGCCTGTCCCACTGCTCGGCAGCCTGCCCCACTGTCCGGTAGCCTGCCCCACTGTCCGGCAGCCTGCCCCAATGTCCGGCAGCCTGCGCCACTGTCCGGAAGCCTGCCCCACTGTCCGCAAGCCTGCCCCGCTGACCGGTAGCCTGTCCCATTATCCAGAAGCCTGTCCCACTGTCCAGATGCCTGCCCCACTGTCCGGTAGCCTGTCCCACTGTCCGGTAGCCTGTCCCACTGTCCACTAGCCTGCCCCACTGTCCAGAAGCCTGTCCCACTGTCCTGAAGCCTGTCCCACTGTCCGGAAGCCTGCCCCACTGTCCGAAAGCCTGCCCCACTGTCCGGCAGCCTGCCCCACTGTCTGGAAGCCTACCCCACTGTCCAATAGCCTGCCCCACTGTCCGGAAGCCTGTCCCACTGTCCTGAAGCCTGTCCCCACTGTCTGGCAGCTTGCCCCACTGTCTGGAAGCCTGTCCCACTGTCTGGTAGCCTGTCCCATTATCCAGAAGCCTGTCCCACTGTCTGGTAGCCTGTCCCATTATCCAGAAGCCTGTCCCACTGTCCAGAAGCCTGCCCCACTGACTTCTGGATAGAAGCTATGAGCTAGAGCTGTAGGTGACATGTAGTGAATGGAACCTTAGCACACAACCTCAGGCTGCAGTGGATGCATATGTTCGACAGATGGACGTTAAAGCTCACCCTCTTTGCCACCAGATATACATTGTATTTTTGTTACATGGTCTGTTAGAAGTTAATAGCACTTACAGTCTAGTAAAACCAGGTCACTGTACTAGCTGTGCCATCGAAAGTATCTGTGTAAATTTCAGCACTGGATGAGCAGAAATACAAATTTCTTGGCAGGTAAAACAGCCCCTTTATGTGTACTTTATTAGTGAATTCAATTATTTTCATGGCGTTCAATTTAAATAGATTCCCTTTCCTTGATATGACTTTCTTTTCATCCCCCTGGGCATACGCAGCTCTTTTTTACTGCCATAGAAGAGGTGCCTTTAGGATTAAAGGGATCTGAAGGAAGAACTATTTTTGTTGGCCATAACAGCCAATCAGACTCTTACATTGATTCTCCCAAAAGGCATAGAGACATGAATGAGTGATTCTGATTGACAGCTGTCTCAGGGTTTCCTTCAGAAACCTTGGATCAGGAGGACCAGTTTACCGTGGGATGCCGGTGTGTTATTTTATGTGTGGGTTTTCCAGAAGCCTGCCCCACTGTCCAGAAGCCTGCCCCACTGTCCATCAGCCTGCCCCACTGTGGGGAAGCCTGTCCCACTTTCTGGAAGCTTGCCCCACTGTCCAGTAGCCTGCTCCACTGTCCGGAAGCCTGTCCCACTGTCCTGAAGCCTGCCCCACAGTCCTGAAGCCTGCCCCACTGTCCGGCACCCTGCCCCACTGTCCGGAAGCCTGTCCCACTGTAAGGAAGCCTATCCCACTGTCTGGTAGCCTGTCCCAATGTTCAGCAGCCTGCACCACTGTCCGGAAGCCTGCCCCACTGTCTGGAAGCATGCCCCACTGACTGGTAGCCTGAACCATTATCCAGAAGCCTGTCCCACTGTTCGGATGCCTACCCCACTGTCCGGTAGCTTGCCCCACTGTCCAGTAGCCTGCCCCACTGTCTGGAAGCCTGTCCCACTGTCCTGAAGCCTGTCCCACTGTCCGGAAGCCTGCCCCACTGTCCGAAAGCCTGCCTCACTGTCCGGAAGCCTTTCCCACTTTCTGGAAGCCTGCCCCACTGTCCGGCCCAGATTACCGTGGGATGCCGGTGTGTTATTTTATGTGTGGGTTTTCCAGAAGCCTGCCCCACTGTCCATCAGCCTGCCCCACTGTAGGGAAGCCTGTCCCACTGTCCAGTAGCCTGTCCCACTTTCCGGAAGCTTGCCCCACTGTCCAGTAGCCTGCTCCACTGTCCGGAAGCCTGTCCCACTGTCCTGAAGCCTGCCCCACTGTCCTGAAGCCTGCCCCACTGTCCGGAACCCTGCCCCACTGTCCGGAAGCCTGTCCCACTGTCAGGAAGCCTATCCCACTGTCTGGTAGCCTGTCCCAATGTTCAGCAGCCTGCCCCACTGTCCGGAAGCCTGCCTCACTGTCCGGAAGCCTGCCTCACTGTCCGGAAGCCTGCCCCACTGTCTGGTAGCCTGAACCATTATCCAGAAGCCTGCCCCCACTATCTGGAAGCCTGTCCCACTGTCCTGAAGCCTGTCCCACTGTCCAGTAGCCTGTCCCATTATCCAGAAGCCTGTCCCTCTGTCCAGAAGCCTGCCCCCCTCTCTAGAAGCCCGTCACACTCTCTGGTAGCCTGCCCCACTGTCTGGAAGCCTGCCCCACTGTCTGTATACCTGCCCCACTGTCTGGTAGCCTGTCCCACTGTCCAGTAGCCTGCTCCACTGTCCGGAAGCCTGTCCCACTGTCCTGAAGCCTGCCCCACTGTCCTGAAGCCTGCCCCACTGTCCGGCACCCTGCCCCACTGTCCGGAAGCCTGTCCCACTGTCAGGAAGCCTATCCCACTGTCTGGTAGCCTGTCCCAATGTTCAGCAGACTGCCCCACTGTCCGGAAGCCTGCCCCACTGTCCGGAAGCCTGCCCCACTGTCTGGTAGCCTGAACCATTATCCAGAAGCCTGTCCCACTGTCTGGATGCCTGCCCCACTGTCTGGTAGCCTGTCCCACTGTCTAGTAGCCTGTCCCACTGTCCTGAAGCCTGCCCCACTGTCCTGAAGCCTGCCCCACTGTCTGGCACCCTGCCCCACTGTCCGGAAGCCTGTCCCACTCTCAGGAAGCCTATCCCACTGTCTGGCAGCCTGTCCCAATGTTCAGCAGCCTGCCCCACTGTCCGGAAGCCTGCCCCACTGTCTGGTAGCCTGAACCATCATCCAGAAGCCTGTCCCACTGTCCGGATGCCTGCCCCACTGTCCGGTAGCTTGTCCCACTCTCCAGTAGCCTGCCCCACTGTCTGGAAGCCTGTCCCACTGTCCTGAAGCCTGTCCCACTGTCCTGAAGCCTGTCCCACTGTCCGGCAGCCTTTCCCACTGTCCGGCAGCCTTTCCCACTGTCCGGAAGCCTGCCCCACTGTCTAGTAGCCTGCCCCACTGTCTGGAAGCCTGTCCCACTGTCCTGAAGCCTTCCCCACTGTCCGAAAGCCTGCCTCACTGTACGGCAGCCTTTCCCACTGTCCGGAAGCCTGTCCCACTGTCCTGAAGCCTGTCCCCACTGTCCGAAAGCCTGCCCCACTGTCCGGCAGCCTGCCCCACTGTTCGGAAGCCTGTCCCACTGTCCAGAAGCCTGCCCCACTGACTTGTGGATAGAAGCTATGAGCTAGAGCTGTAGGTGACATGTAGTGAATGGAACCTTAGCACACAACCTCAGGCTGCAGTGGATGCATATGTTCAACAGATGGACGTTAAAGCTCACCCTCTTTGCCACCATATATACATTGTATTTTTGTTACATGGTCTGCTAGAAGTTAATAGCACTTACAGTCTAGTAAAGCCAGGTCACTGTACTAGCTGTGCCGTCGAAAGTATCTGTGTAAATTTCAGCACTGGATGGGCAGAAATACAAATTTCTTGGCAGGTAAAACCAGGGCCGGCTCTACCACTAGGCAGAGTAGGCGGTCACCTAGGGCGCCACTACCACCAGGGGCGCCCATCCGCTGTTGATATATCACTGCTCTGCATCAATCACTCATGTCACTGGAGAGCCGCAGCTGGCAGCACCCCGGGTCGGTAATATGAGGCGGATCCAGGGGCACATGTGCGGGCCTGTGGACCACGGCTAAAGAAATGGGTAGAGAGGCTCTGCAAAAAATTTCTACCTCTGCCACCTCCATCATATAAATTGACAGGGCAAAGGGGCTGGAGTCAGGGGCAGAGCCAAAGGGGGGGGGGGGGGGGTGGCAAAATGAGGTTTTGCCTTGGGTGTTAAAAATCCTTGCACCAGCCCTGGGTAAAACGGCCCCTTTATGTGTACTTTATTAGTGAATTCATCTATTTTCATGGAGTTCAGTTTAAATAGATTCCCTTTCCTTGATATGACTTTCTTTTCATCCCTCTGGGCATACACAGCTCTTTTTTCCTGCCATAGAAGAGGTGCCTTTAGGATTAAAGGGATCTGAAGGAAGAACTATTTTTGTTGGCCATAACAGCCAATCAGACTCTTACATTGATTCTCCCAAAAGGCATAGAGACATGAACAAGTGATTCTGATTGACAGCTGTCTCAGGGTTTCCTTCAGAAACCTTGGATCAGGAGGCCCAGTTTACCGTGGGGTACAGGTGTGTTATTTTATGTGTGGGTTTTCCAGAAGAGACAGACAGTAGAGGTATAGTTTATTTTTACTTGCTGTTCACTGCAGCCAGATGCCATTGCCGGTGAAATTTGGGTGGGCCCCTGTCCTGCTGGCTCCAGGAAATTATGATGATCCTTTGTAATTTCCAAAGACGGGGCCGTGCTTTCACAGCTTTTCACAGATGATTTTTAGATGTTGCTTGTAGAAAAGACTGGTTATATGGGATTCACATGGGCTGCCAGCTCTGTGTTACTTGGCTTAATCTGTCTCTTACAGCGTCATCAAATAAGTGATTCTTTGTACAGGGCACACGTTAATGCTTGGGCCGGGACAGGCCTGGGCAGGGGAGGCTGCCTTTGGCAGAGTTGTTTCTGCTGTCAGGAGCACTGATAATTTAAAGTCGAACTCCAGGGTGAAAATCTCACACTTTAACGTGCCATTATACCCAGGCTATGAAAAACTCTCACTACATGTTATATAATAGAGTGTTCATGCTCATAAAGCCACTAAAGCATTCAATTTGTGTAGAGGGAAATATACTTGGTTGATCCTGCCTTCAACTGTCCCCACTACAGGATGAGATTGTATAGACTAGTTGGTGTCTTCTACTGAGCATGCTCGGTTTCAGTTTCCTTCTAAGCTCTTCATTTCTACTTGTTCTTATTTGTGCAGCCCACATGACTATAGTCACACATGTGGGTGTATACACAGTAGTGAATGACACTCCCCTCCGTCCTCCTCCTCTATGTCCTCCTATTGCTATGGGATATAGGATATATGATTGATTACATTCAAATATATCAAATACAATTGCTAATACCTGACCTGTAAAGTAAAAAAAGAGCCTTGAATGCAAAATGTCATCTGAACAAAATGAAAGCTGGTGTTAATCATCTTTGCCTCCGTCCACACAATATTAATGCACAAAAAAATATGTATTTAATGTTCAATAAATATTTATATGGAGCTGTAAAACAGTTAATTGATATTTTATAATTTACTTGAATTCAGTGGTGGCTGGTGGTATAATTTTTTTTGGGGGGGGGGGCGGCAAACAATGCACGTACAGCCACCGCCCCCCTGGTCGGTCGGTCGGGTCACAAGCCCCGCACTTACCCCATCTAGGTCGTGGCCAGCACTTCCTCTGAGCGGCGGCTTCCCCTACATCTCCTCCTCCTTGGCATCACAGCGGCTTTCGACATGCGTCTCCTCCCTCCTCCTAGACGGCCAATAGGATCACTTCTCCTCTCGGCCAATTGGGTGACAGGTCTACGGACTCACTTCCTGATTGGCCGGGAGGAGAATCAGGAAGGAAATAGCGAATAATAGTTTGCTATTGTCACACAACTGGGTAGGTTCAGGGCACAGTGCTCTGCGCCCCCAGCCCTGCCTTTTTAGAAGCCAATTAGAGCCTCAGGCTCTAATCATGCACTTCTAAAAAAAACAAAAAACATTGGAATCCATGCGTCCGGTTCCCTGCATGTAGATTAGGGGCCGGGCGCATGGATTAGGGGGGGCACCCCATATGGACGGGCCACCACTGCTTGAATTGCTCTTCTGTAAAGGTTTTTTTATAGTCATGTGACTGGCACAGAACCAATCAGGGCTTGTCAGACAGAGACTCACACTGTAGAGAGCATTAATGAGCAGAGTAATAGAAGCTCCTCTCACAGATCTTTCCCTGCAGATGCCAAAGAACAGACCACACAACAGCATTACAGGAATAATGTATGTCTTTAACTCCAAACAACACACTAACAATCCCTGATGTAAACTCCTTCTTTACATATTCACCTTCTTCTTTTGGGATCCTTTGTGCCAAAGACTCTCTTGTTCAGAAAAATACTACTGGCAGAATACCAGCCCCAGCTGACTTTCTGTCCTCATGGGGAAATTTTCCCTTCACTTCCTGTCCTAAGGCCCCTGTCACACTCAGGCGCTTCTAAACTGCCAGTAAAACACTGAGCACTTTTGAAGAGCTTTTCAGGTGCTTTTGAAGAGCTTTCTGTTCATTTCAATGGAGAGGGGCGTTTTTTCACCGCCCTGCCGGTGTACTGCCCAGTGTGAAAGCATTCATTGATTTTAATGGAAATAGGTTTTCGTGAGCTTTTCACATGCTTTTTTTTTTAGCGTGAAAGCGCCTGAAAGACGCCTCAGTGTGAAAGGGGTCTAAGGGCAGGATGCTACAGGAAGTGATTGGATATCTCCCCAGTGAGGGCACAGCGGCAAAAGTACTTTTTTAAAATGTCCACTAAATCCAAAGTTAGAAGCCCGCACACAGTGAGTAGGTTGTTTGTTTATGCGGCTGGACTGCATTTGCGCACACTGTCTGTATTTGGGGCTGCCTATCTGTGCACCTACTCAATTTAGGACAAGCGTTTGTGTCTGTGCAGCCGCTGCTTTCCCATAGATGTACATGGGCTGCCTTCATGCAGCACCTAGTGGCTCCAGTCCGCATAGGCAGATGACCGATTTGTGGTGTATAGGCCTCAGTACCTGTGTGAATGAGGTCTAATAAGAAAAGATTCTTCTAACATTGGGTCAGGTAGTCACGCTTACTTTTTCAGGTGTGGTAAATTTTCTGGTCAAACTTTCCATATAAAATGAAATGTTGTGTATAAAAAATTAAAGAGTGAATATACCATAAAGCCAGTAGTACCTAATGTATATCCACCATACAAAAAAACGATAATTGCAAATAAACTGTAACAGAATGAAGATATTATGTATTAATAGCCTTTATGATTTATTTTATGTACCTTATTTGCAATTTAATCCTTTACACACAATATTTCATTGTATGTGGTGATTTATTATTGCTTTAAAATAATGGTATGATATTCTGGATTTCATCCATAACTTTATGACCACCATTCTAATATTGAGAAGGTTCCCCTTTTGCCACCAAAACATCCTTGACCTGTCGAGGCATGGATGCCACTAGACCTCTAAAGGTATGCTGTGGTATCTGGCACCAAGCTCTCAGTAGCAGATCCTTTAAATCCTGTAAGGCAGTGGTTCTCAACTCCGGTCCTCGGGACCCACCAACAGGCCAGATTTTCAGTATTACCTTGGGGAGATGCAGACTAGAATTCTGCAATCACTGAGCAGCAAATGATATCACCTGTGATGCATTTCAGCTATCCTGCAAACCTGGCCTGTTAGTGGGTCCCGAGGACCGGAGTTGAGAACCACTGCTGTAAGGTGTTAGGTGAGGCCTCCATGGATCGGACTTGTTTTTCCAGCACATCCCACAGGGCTTGATTGGATTGATATTTGGAGAATCTGAAGGTCAGGTCAAAACCTCAAACTATTCTTGAACCATTTTTGCAGTGTGGCAGAGCACATTATCATGATAAAAGTGGATACTGCCATCAGGGAACAGCAACAATGTTTAGGTAGGTAGTACATGTCAAGTAACATCCACATGAATGGCAGGACCCAAGGTTTCCCAGCAGAACATTGCCCAAAGCACCACACTGCCTCTGCCTACTTACCTTCCTCCAATACTGCACCCTGGTGCCATCTCTTCCTCAGTTAAGTGACACACACATGGCCATCCACATAATGTAAAATAAGACAGGATTCATCAGACCAGGCCACCTTCTTCCATTGCTCCGTGGTCCCGTTTGATGCTTATCTGCCCATTGTAGTTACTTTTAGCTGTGGACATGGGTCGGCATGGTCACTCTGACCAGCCTGCGGCTACACAGCCCCATACACAACAAACTGTGATGCCCATTTATTCTGCCTTCAATATACCGACTTCAGGGACAACATGTTTATTTGCTGCCTAATATATCCCACCAAGTTTCAAATGCTATTGTAATGAGATCAATGATATTCACTTCACCTGTCAGTGGTCATAAAGTTATGTCTGATTATTGTATATTTAGTACATACAGATTGTGATGGTATGCAAGGCGAAGTGGTAGACGGACGCTACCTGCTGCTTTGTATGCGTTCATTGGGACTGGTTTAAAGAGTCCGGTCCGGATTTTACTAGCCACCATGGCAGGGCTGGTTCCAGTCCCGAGTTTGTGGTCCACTGGAGTCCACCAGTGGCTTAAATAATCAGGAAGAGATCTCACTAGAGCTCTGACCTGGAACTCAGAGGGAAGTCTGAGGGAGCTCTGTGTCTGTTTGGACTTTAACCACTTCAATACCATGCACTTATAACACTTCCCTACCAGACCAATTTTCAGTTTTCAGTGCTGTCGCGCTTTGAATGACAATTGCGCGGTCGTGCGACCCTGCACCCAAACAGATTTTTTATCATTTTGTTCCCACAAATAGAGCTTTCTTTTGGTGGTATTTGATCACCCCTATGGTTTTTATTTTTTGTGCTACAAATAAAAAAAGACTGAAAATTTTGAAAAAAAAATATTTTTGTCACAAAACTTTGTAAATAAGTACATTTCTCCATCACTGGTGGGCACTGATGAGGCTACACTGACGGGCACTGATGTGGCAGTACTGATTGGCACTGATGAGGCGGCACTGATGAGGTGGCACTGATGATGAGGCACTTATATGCAGCAATGATGAGCACTGTTAGGCGGCACTGATAATCAGCACTGACGGGTACTGATAGGTGGCACTGATATACAGCACTGACGGGCACTGATATGCAGCACTGATGGACACCTCTAAGCGGCACTGATGGGCACTCATAGACAGCACTGATTGGCACTCATAGGCGGCACTGGGCACTGATAGGTGGCACTGATGGGCACTGATAGGTGGGCACTGGTAGGTAGCAATGGTGGGCACTGATATGTGGCATTGGTATGCATTGATAGGGGCACTGGTGGGCACTGATAGGGGCACTGATGGGCATATATACTGATAGGGGCTCATTCCCTGGTGGTCTAGGGTGGCATCTGAAGGTGGCACTGAGTGCCATCCACATTGGGCACTATGCCTCTTACCTGGTGGTCTAGGGGGGTCTCCCTGGTGGTCCAGATCGGCTCCCTGGTGGTCCCTGGTCGGCTCTCTGGTGGTCCTGGGTGGGCACATCCCTGGTGGTCCCAGGGCAGGCTCCCTGGTGGTCTAGTGTGGCGATCCGAGGGGGGCTGTGCTGATAAATCATCAGCACAAACCCTCCCTGTCAGGAGAGCAGCCGATCGGCTCTCCACTCCTCAGGTCTGCAGACCTGAGTACAGGAAAGCCGATAAACGGCTTTCCAGTGTTACACCGTGACCAGCCGTGATTGGTCATGGCTGATCACATGGTAAAGTGCTTCGGATCGAATCGCTTTACCGAGATCGGTAATACGGGGGGTCAGGCTGACCCCCCTCACCACCGATCGCCGCGATGCGTGCCCCCCGGGCGCGCGGCGGCATGTTATCCTGAGGACGTCATATGACGTCCAGTCAGGATAATTGAACCTCTTCCCGGCCGTCATTCTGCATACGGCGGTCGGGAAGTGGTTAAAAAGTCAAGGTTTGCACTTTGGCTTATGTTTTGTGGGTGTCGGGGCCAACCCCACACCGTATAGTGAGGAAACTATTTTTCTTAGTTTAGCGCCAGACGGCAAGGACTTATTCTCTGTTTTGTTTATTTTAACCTGCAAACCTATTTTCAAAAATAGATGATCCCCACTAGCTAATCTCCCACAAAATATATAGATGACTTGGTGTCCATCTGTATGTCTATAGTTTGATTCACTTCATCGCATTCTAGTTTATTTTTCCATGTTGAAATAAAGCATGCATACAGTAGTAACATTTACCGATATTCTTGGCCTTCCTTCTTCTCATGCAATGTGATCCAACCCAATGTTTAGAAGAAGTGACACAGAGAGGTGCAGGCGGATGAAGGATATGCAGCGAGGTTTACCTGTATCTGTCAGCGGCCATCGTCACATGATACCGTGTCCACTTAGATCTGAAGAAGATAACATGGCGGCCTCACATGGAGACACCTCTGAGAAGACCAGCCTGGGTTATAGACTACAGAGAGATTTACTGCTCTCCACAGACAGCCAACATGTTAGACATCTGGATTTGGTCCAGTTTTTTTAATCCTCCAGGAAAACTTGATAATAACTCACAATACTATGATTCCAGGAACGCCAACGTTTATTTTTATTATTACCGATCTGCCATAAGTTTAAGCGAGTAGCTTGCAATTTCGGGTTTCCTAAGGGAGTAGGCGCAATCGCGGTAATGATATTGTACACTGTGGTGTCTGTCTTTTGTACCCCCCAACTGCAAACCGATACAGATTGAAAACAAAGTTCACAAGTTTTGCATTGTATAGATCTGACAACAACATTTTGTCTTTCACTCATGCAGATATTTCAACGTTCACCATAATTTATGTAGCTGGCCTCTGTACCGTAAATAACAGCATGTAGGAATAATATTAGACGCCAGCGTGAAATGTAGAATCAGAGGCATAACTAAAAGCGGCCTAGTGTGAGATTTAAGCTCAGATCTCGACTGGAAATCTTATGATTTAAAAGACCCCCGTCATTAAAGCGATATTAAACATGAAAAAAAGTGTAATATATTGCCGCTTATCAATCCTTAGATGTGATGGCTGTATTATTTTCTTCTTTAGGCTTTCTTTCCTCCTCTACTTTCATCTGGTGACCCAGCCAATTTTCTGTCCAGCAAAAGTGGCAGTTAGAAGGTTGTGACAAACCATTTGCCACAGACAGGGGTGCTTACAATGGGCAGCTTATATTTATTTATTTGTGTAACACCTTTAAGGAAATATAAAAAACAAGTGTTCTTGTAACTGCTTAAAAAGTTTTAGCTGGAGTTTGGCTTTTATTTTGATCTAAAACTGACAGTGCTGCTGTCCAATGGTGTCTCCGTTTCTCCTCCAGTGAAGTCGAGACTCTCTAATGCAGGAAGTGTGTTACTGGCCGGATCACTAGGTGAAAATTAAGAAGAAAAAAAAAAAGCTTAATAAAAGGGAAAAAAAAAAGGAAACAAACGCAGCCACCACATTTAAGGATTGGTAGGCTGCAATATACAGGGTGGGCCATTTATATGGATACACCTTAATAAAATGGGAATGGTTGGTAATATTAACTTCCTGTTTGTGGCACATTAGTATATGTGAGGGGGGAAACTTTTCAAGATGGGTGGTGACCATAAAAACCATAAAAAAACCATATGCTGTGAAGATACGAGATGTGCAGCACCTGAAACTACGGATACTGGAAGCGGTCAGAAACTTGTAAATAACTCATGAAAGAATAAAGTTATGTTAAAACCAAGCACACCATTGTTTTTCTTGTGAAATTCCCAATAAGTTTGATGTGTCACATGACCCTCTTTCTATTGAAAAAACAAAAGTTGGATTCAAAATGGCCGACTTAAAAATGGCCGCCATGGTCACCACCCATCTTGAAAAGTTTCCCCCCTCACATATACTAATGTGCCACAAACAGGAAGTTAATATCACCAACCATTCCCATTTTATTAAGGTGTATCCATATAAATGGCCCACCCTGTATAATACATTTTTGTTTTTAGGTTTAAAACCGCATTCAAAAATACAGTGGCTGCTCTTGCTGGTGTTGCCTTTGGAAAATGGTAGTTGCCTGGCTTAGATTTTACATGAATTCTTTGAGCCACTTAACAAGAACATGTATACAAATAAGCATCAGTGGTTTAGAAAGTATTCAAGCCTGTGGGTTAACAAACGGCCAGACACCTAGCATTTTCAGGAATCAGATCAGCAAACATTGCCTCTATATTTCTCTCAAGACAGGTTTAAGACATTTAACCACTTGCCCACCGCGCTATATCCGAAAGACGGCTACAGTATGGTTGTCCAGTTCTGGACGGGTGTCTATTGACTTCACCCCCTGCGCACCCTCAGCAGCATGCATTGGGTGTGCTTTGTGATCGATGTGTCCATTGGACACAGCTGATCATGGGTTTGAGGTAAAGGGCCAATCACAGTGTCCATTTACCATGTGATCAGCTTGTCACCATGTGTCCAATCACTACTCATCACATGTTAAATGCTGGTTATCGGCATTTCCTTAGCTCAGCGCTGTCACTGTGTGAGGAAAGGAAAGCCAATAATCAGCTATCCTTTGACAGGGGACATTTACACTGGTAATCAGTGCCATGAATATCATTGCAGCCCCATCAGTGCCAATCAGGGTCCATCAGTGACCACGAGTGCAGCATATCAGTGCAGCTTATCAGTGCCCATCAGTGGAGCCTCATTAGTGCCCATCCGTGAAGAAGAAAAATTACTTATTTGCAAAAGTTTATAACAGAAACAGGGTTTCTTTTTTACAACATTTTTGGTCTTTTCGTTTGTTTAGCAAAACATAAAAAACAGAGTGGTGAATAAATACCACCAAAGGAAAGCTCTATCTGTATCAAAAAAATGATAAAATTTGATATGGATACAATGTTGCATGACCGCACAATTGTCATTCACAGTGTAACAGTGCTGAAAGCTGAAAATTGGCCTGGACAGGAAGGAGGTGAAAGTGCCCTGTAGGCAAGTGGTTAAAGTGGAATTTCAGAATTTCAGCGTTAACTTTTATTTTTCATTTTGTCCAGAAAAACTTTGAAACTGTGCAAAAGAAGGCCCATTCAGTTTACCATTATTCTGGGTTTTATCATTTCCATGCAGACACCTCCTTTTTATTGGGGTGCTTCTTTAACCTATGAGCCTTTGTGCTGAAGTTATATATAGTTCCAGCACCTGGCCTCGTTGCCATATTATCCATATTTTTTGGAGAAAAATATCACACTTTGCACGGCCAAAACCTGGAACGTTTCATCCACCGACCTTTTCGTCTTCCAGTCATGATGCCATTAAACTTTAAACCACCACATAACTCACATGACGTAGACACAACAATAGGCGGCTGACCGTAAAACATATCCAATAATTACAAAGCAAACACTCTCTTTCATTTCCTGCCCAGCACCCGCCTATCAACAGATGCCGCAGATTAGCGAGATGTTACAAAGTGCTCTGGTACCCGGAGTGACAATCTAGGGCTTACGTCTACGCAAGGTGCCAAAAAACATCGCTCATTGGTTGAGGCTTTCTTTTTAGCTCCGTCAAATATTTATCTTTCAGTTTCCTTCAAATCCTTGGCCTGTTATTCTAAAAGTTACGATTGTTCGAAAGATTTGCTTTTCAGGAGATTTTTATAGGACTGTAAAGTCACAAGTTACTCTCGGAAAGGTGTTTATTCCACCCTGGCACTGGCAGAAGAAATTCCTTTTAGCTTGAGAAGGTCGGGGCTGTTGGCAGCAAGTTCTAACCTTTCTGCAACCTTGTGATTTGTAGGTGCAATCGATGAAATGACGAGTTTTATTTCGGAGACTGAGGTAGAGGCGGCGTCAAGGGGCCCAATAAAATCTACTTGTTTATTTTTAGCTTCTCTTCTTTCACCTTTATCTTGTAACAATGTACTCATTAGAAAAACACCAAGTGAAATCAATCACTGAACCTATACTCAAATGTTAACAGTCTTGCTGAGATGGATAACCACAGCAAGATAAGATGGAGGGATAAGCAAGAGCTAAAAAAAAGGCCAAAATACTTACCTTTCCTAGAGAAACCGATGCTCAGGGATTTCTTCAAGGATGATCACATAATCAAAAGCCCAGGTATTTGGTCATATGTAGAGTTGATCGAACCCCTGGATGTTCGGGTTCGGTGGGTTCGGCCGAACTTCGGGAAAAAGTCTGTGTTCGGTACCGAACTTGACCCGGACTTTACCCCGAACCCCATTGAATTCAATGGGGACCCGAACTTTTCCGCACAAAAATGACTGTAAAAAAGTCCTGGAAAGTGCTAGAGGGCTGCAAAATGATTTTAGAACAATAATCTGTCCCTTACAGCAACATCAGGAACCTGACCCTATAGGAGTAGGCAATGATTTTAGAACAATAATCTGTCCCTTACAGCAACATCAGGAACCTGACCCTATAGGAGTAGGTAATGATTTTAGAACAATAATCTGTCCCTTACAGCAACAGCATCAACCTGACCCTATAGGAGTAGACAATGATTTTAGAACAATAATCTGTCCCTTACAGCAACAGCAGGAACCTGACCCTATAGGAGTAGGCAATGATTTTAGAACAATAATCTGTCCCTTACAGCAACAGCAGGAACCCGACCCTATAGAACTAGAAGATGATTTTAGAACGATAATCTGTCCCTCTAAGCAGTAGACTCTACCTAGTCCAGTCAGATCGTTCTGTAATGCAGGATGAGATCTGCAATCCATTCCTAAAAGCAGTAGTAGTAGTAATCTCTACCTATCTATCTATCTGCAATCTGTCCCTCACAGCACCGGCAGCATCCTCTCCCTACACTACCCAGAGAGCATGTGACATGTAGCACTAAGTGACTCCAGCTTATAAAGAGGCTGGGTCACATGATGCACTGGCCAATCACAGCCATGCCATTAGCAGGCATGGCTGTGATGGCTTCTAAGGGCAAACCAGTGAAACACTTGTTGATTGGCTGCCCTGCAGCTATTCAACATGCGTGATCAAATACCTGAACCCAGAACTCGAACCCAAACTTTTTTTCAAATGTTTGGGTCCGGGTCACGGACACCCCAAAGTTCATTATGAACCCGAACTTTACAGTTCGGGTTCGCTCAATTCTAGTCATATGATCATAAGATTAAAGCCCTGGGCTCATGTGACCAGCAATGGGGGAGGAGTGCTAACCAGAGTGGAATTTTCTTCAACAAAGGTAAGTACTTCTGCCCTTTCTTATTTATCTATCCCTTTGGGACTGTTGATGTAGAACTAAACTCAGCCAAACTTATCCTTTAAACATGACAAGACAGGTCAGTTGTGAATAGTTTAGCACCTACAATAGGTATTAGTCAGCTGCTCTTTTGCATCGGTCTGCCTTGTCGTCCATTCTGCAACACTGTATGGCTGTAAGGAGACTGCCATATTAGTAGAGATTCAAGTTGTCACCATGCAACTCTTACTGTTCCAAGACCTTGTCCCTCAGTGATTAGAGGCTGGAGAGTGTAGGATATGCCTCTGATTATATCCAGATAGGCTCCAGTGAGCCTAAAAGATGAAGGGTGACTTGGCATGTTCACATGCTTCTAACTGGGAAATACATTTTAAGATACATATTTTTACTAACTGCAATACCCCATTAAAATGTAGTAATTGATCCCGAAACCTTGAATTTCAACTGTAGATCTAAAACGATCGCTTCCAGCACTCAGAGGTCCTCCACTGTTGAATAGGACCGTGCAACAATTTCAAATGCTAGGTGGATGTAGCCTTCCATGAATAGGGGAATCCAAAGTGGAACTACAAAAACAAGAAGATAGGAAGGCTCAAGCATCTAGTGCATTACCACAAAAAACTATTTGAGCAAATAAAATGTATAAAAATTGGATACTTACAAAAGTGCATCTGGTGAAAGCACATAGACCACAAGATACCATATAGTGTAAGATATGTATGCTCCAATTGTATCCCGCTATATAGCCAAGCTCAGCTCTGAGGAAGGGGGTGCGCCCCCGAAATGCGTCAGCTTGGCTATATAGCGGGATACAATTGGAGCATACATATCTTACATTTATCCATTTTATTTGCTCCAATAAATTGTTTGCGGTAATGCACTAGGTGCTTGCGTCTTCCTGTCTCCTTGTTTTTGTAGTACTACTATAGTTCTGCTTTAAGATAACATTAAATGAACTCTGTGTATAGTACGGCTTTAAAATTAATTACATAATTGATCACAACTTGTGTTAACATCCTTTTCACCTGTAACACAGAGCAATGCTACATTCCGCTATACAAGGTCCCTCTCACTTCATTTGAGAAACAGTCTATTGTGGGCGATGTTTGTAAGGCCCAGCCTGCAAATCAGCAGAATAAAGAAGTGATGTTACCAGAATACCATTATACTGGTAATAATGTGTAAGTCCAGTCATAGCCACAGCTATACCTGAATGGATATGAGGAACTATGGACAGGAAGGCGGTTGTCCTTATCATAGCTTACTTTTTGACTTAGCTGCCCTCCCATTTACATTTGGCAAAATGTTAACTGTTTCTGAAATGATGGGTTTATGTCAAATGTATTTGCTATGTTACCCCTTAGGAGCTGATTGAATATTTGCACCTGGGTTTACCACTGATTAATCCACAGCCAGTTACATGGTATTTCCACACAGCCAGGTAGGGTTGCCACATCATCCCTTTAATCCAGGACACATATGAATTACACAGTTTCTGAGCCTAATTTAATGCAGATGAGGCACCAAGTGAGTTTAATTACCAACTTAATCAGCCACAGAACCTGGATAATTAATATGTGTCCTGGATTAAAGTGACGATGTGGCAACCCTACAGCCAGGTGCACACACTCTTCTGCTCGTTGCCTCCAATGACCAGTCCAGGGGATGTGTTTTTATGTTTTACTTGGAAAACTTAAATATGAGAAGGGAATTAGTAGGATACTCCAAATTAACTATGCCCAAGCGAGAACAACTCTCTCTGTAGAACTGTGGGGCAGATTATCTGCTGAACCATACAGCATTTGTATGGAAGAACAAGTCCCTTTGTAGCAGAAGGGACTCAGTGAACTCTGTTTCTTCAAGACACTAGCCTGTGTCCCCTTTAGCTCACATACACAGTATGCTGATTTCTAGGACCAATAGGGGGATTTCAGCAACACACACAGCTTCAGGGATCCCTTCAGGGTCTGTACTCACAAAATGTCCAGGGACAGCTGGTAGCCTCCTTCCAACTTACAAGCGACACTCTATACCAGGGGCGTAACTACAGGAGTTGCAATTGCAACTGGGCCCCATGCTCCAGGAGGCCCGTGTGCCTCGTGGGTACACCTGGATAGGAGGAATGGTGGGGGTGGCATTTAGAAGAATCAATCTTTCCATTTTCCTGCTAATGCAGGAGATTGGTTCCTCTATATGCTGCCCCCGCCATCCCTCCTATCCAGTTTACTTGTCTTCTGCTGTTCCTGGGTCCCTGTGTACTTCCCTGGTCCCCTCCACAGAGCTGCTGTCTCCCCCCCTCCCCTCCTGCTAGCTGCTGTAGAAGATGTGTCAAGATGGAGAGATGGGAACGGGTCGGTAAATTTGTCATTTACCGGCTCCTTCCTTTTCTGAATGGACAGAGCCAGTGATTGGTACCAATTGGTTCATTCATAACTGAAGCATGGTAAACTGTTTTTTACTATACTTCTGTTTCTGAATGAATGGGAGGCTCAGTATTCGACTATTCCTGCCCATTCATTCTGTACAGCTGAGGCTACACAGATAGAGATTGAGGGCTGAGGTTTGTTTAGACCCCTGATATCTCATCAAAGCCCCCCAACAGGGCTCCTAAAAAAATTGTAAAAAAATAATAAAAATAAAATTGTAAAAGAAAATAAATTAAATGGTAAAAAAAATAATAAAGTATACACCAGTGAGGGAACTATCAGGATTGCAAAGGTCGCAATTGTGACCAGGTCTGGCATTTCACCATCATGGGGAGGCCCGAAGATGGCAGAAAGGGGGCCCGCTGCAGAACTTGTGAAAGGGTCCCGCTGCGGGACTGTAATAGACCCGCGATGTGAGTAAAAGGCCCCAGGATCAGTGGGAAGAGGGAGGGCTCTTGCCAGGGGTCAGGGGGGCCCTTCATCATTTCTTGTACCGGGGCCCTGAAGGTTCTAGTTACGCATCTGCTCTATACCAGTGACATCAGACCAGATCCATAGACATCCTCCCTCAGTCAGTTTGCACAGGAAACCTGGGTTGTAGTTTCAAGGCTTCAGGCCCTCAGGTCAGTCACCTAAGGCCGCATGGCAGCCTATGATGGGGGAGAGGCATCAGCCTACTCCCCACATGGACCTCTCTCCTTAGAGGTGGGCTGGACTGGAACCCCGAACCCAAGTTCTCATCAAATATAAATACAGTCACCCGGCATTTACTGGGGCACATCCCCTTCTAATTGGCCGTGGCTGTATCTACACCCATGCTCTCACCTTTTAGGTTTCCTGCCATTGTCCAATAAGTCTCTTTCCTATTGGATCAGTGTGAAACATCAAGACAGCATGAGCAGCACCAGAAAAAGTGAGCACTCCAAGGGACGAGTGCAAATCAGCGCTATAATCTTCAAACAAAGGTGAATAAAATCCATATGTATTAAATTGTTGTAGAGAACAATGTGTGTGAAGCACAATGATCTAAAATTCTGTGAATTCAAACCATGTGTAATCCACTGCTGGCATGCAAACATAGGAAAATGTTTAGATAGTCATTTGTGTGGGGAACACATTGTCTCTGGTTGCTGCTTGCATTTAACAGATAGGTATGAGGCTGCTTCTGGCATAGGCTGGTGTTAGGAAAAGTGGTCGTCCAGCCTCCTGTGCGCACTGCGTGCGCGAGCCCCTGGCGCCAAAGCGGTCTATTTAGCTGGACAGCACCCTTCAGCGGATGCTGTCCGTTCTACAGCATTTCGTAGTGTGTTCCCGTGGCTTGTTCCTAAAAGTCTTCCTGTTTCTGTGACAAGGCTTGCCTGACCCTGTTTGAACTCTGCCTGCACCGACCCTCAGCCTGCCTACGACCATGCTTCTGCCTGACCCTCTTGTACTTCAGCTGCCCGCCTGTTAACAACCCTGCTAGTACCCGACTACCCGCTTGCCTGCTCCTTCTGTACCGCACTTGTCCGCTTGTTACCGACCCGGCCTGCATCACCAGTCTTCTGTCTTGCACGAGCTCCTGGAGGATCCTCACAACATCATCTGCATCCCTACCAGCCCTCGTGCCCCCCTGTGCTCTAGAATCTCCTGTCTACTCTGCCAGGGGTTCCTGAACCAGGGCAGAAAGAGAGGTTGCCCACTGCATAGTCAGACTCCACCACCAGGTACGTGACAGAAACAGACAGCCATGTCTGAGTCTGAGCAGGGGCCCTCTGCGCTGCATGAACTCTGTCAGCATTTGCATGGTCTCTCTCGAGCCATTCAACACCTGCAAGCGGGATACACCCAGCTGGAGACCCGTGTCCTGGAGTCTGCTTCTCCTGCCCCATCGGGAGTCTGCCAGCTCACAATGGACTCTATGGTCTCTTTTCCTCCGGAACCCACAGTGCCCATGCCAAAACGGTTCTATAGGAAATTCTGGGCGTTACTTCAGCCTACAGCTTTGCACCTTCTCCCTGGAAATCACGAAGGTGGGGCTGGTGATCTCGCTTCTACAAGACGAGCCCCAATCATGGACCCACCGACTCCTGAAACAAGGGGCGCCTGAAGTATCTGACCTTTCCTGGCTCTTTCAGTCAATGGCTCGGCTTTACGAAGATCCACATCAAGTGGCCACTGCTGAAGCCGCGCTCCATACCCTCCGACAAGGCCGGCGCCCGGCGGAGGATTATGCATCGGAGTTCAGGCGTTGGAGCATCGACACGGCCTGGAATGAGGCAGCTCTGTGTCACCAGTTCTGGCTGGGCTTAGCCGACCCCCTGAAGGATGAGTTGGCCCGTGTGGGGGTGCCGTCCTCTCTGGAGAGGCTCATCGATCTGGCCATTCGGATCGATCGGTGCCTTAGGGAACGCAGAGTGGAGAGTACCAAGGTTAACCTCGGGCCCTCTTGGATGCTACCTCCAGCCTCCGGACTTCCAAGGGGCACTCTAGCCGGCTCCACCATACCCACCTCTCCTCCTCCGAAGCAGTCGAAACCCCAGCAGCGGGGTGTGGCGCATGCGGCTCTGACCTCTGAAGAGAAACAGTGCTGAAGAAGCGTAGGCCTCTGCCTCTACTGTGGAGAGCCCGGACACTTTGTGTGGACCTGCCCTTCCAAGTTGGAGACGTGCCCTGCTGTCTCTCCCCAACCAGTACCTGGCAACGTGACTCATCTCACCCTCTCTCTACTGCTACAGTGCAGCTGTTACCGTCCATGCTATCATAGACTCTGGTGCTTGCAGCTGCTTCATGGACCTAACTTTTGCTGCACAACACGGGATCCCTCTGCGTCCCAAGAACCGCAGAATGGCGGTGCATCTGGCTGACGGTACAACTTTAAAGTCCGGTCTAGTCTCACAGGAGACCGCTCCCCTGACCACCGCGCTGCTGGGAGGGCATCAAGAGCTCCTTACGCTTGATGCTATTGCCTCTCATCTTCTGTGTCATCCTTGGACTACCTTGGCTCCAGTCCCATAATCCCACCATTGACTGGTCTACAGGGAACGTCCAGTTCCAAACACAGTACTGCCATGAGCACTGTCTGCCTCAAACCTTCGGAATGGATCCTGCCCTACTATCCATGAACCTTGACCTGGAGCTTGAGGTCTGCCAGGCCGTCCTCAGTGTCTACCATGCTTTCTTGGATGTTTTTAGTAAGAAGGGGGCTGAGGTCCTTCCTCCCCATAGACCTTATGACTGCCCCATTGAGCTTCTCCCCGGTGCAGAAATCCCCTTCGGAAGGATTTACTCACTTACAGAACTGGAACTCAGCACCCTCAAGTCATATATATCGATGAGAACCTCAACAAGGGGGTCATCCGCCGTACACTTCCCCAGCTGGGGCAGGTATCTTTTTCATGGAAAAGAAAGACCATTCCCTGCGCCCATGCATAGACTACCGGGAACAGAGGCGGCTCTAGGCTTTATGAGGCCTTAGGCAAATATTAGACATGAGGCCCCACTCACGCCCAAAATGGGAAAAATAATTCAAGCTATAGAAATTAACTGTATGAATTACACTTAAGTATCAAGTATCCTAAATTCCGAGAATTATATACGTTAAGTATGTCAATTAAAGATATCGAACTTAATAAAAAGGGTAAAACCCGCACTCACCCCGGAGTACAGATTATAAACGGATTCCGGAGTATTTCGGATCTCGGCGGAGACAAGGGCCATCAGATACGTACCCGCGTCCCTTACCAGAAAGAAAAGGTACTTTTTCTATGGACGGGGTCGACCCCTTCACATGCCGCCTACTGGGGGAACAACTCCAAGAGTAGCTATATATACTGAACTCCCACGACTCAAGGTCAAGACATTCACTCATTTAGGAAGGCTTCCCCTAAAGACGTGGCCCCTCTTCGAGTTACCCCGTCAGTATTCCAGATACCCCTCCTTCCTGGAGTCGGGGGAAGAATGATTTTTGTAGGTTCTTTCGTACCATCTGTGACTCCTGCCGGACCGTCTGGAGTTCGAG
>BLSH010237228.1:0-21397 GCA_018402905.1 Glandirana rugosa | reverse complement strand
TAAGAGACAGGCAGTGGGGTACAGGGAGGATAAGGATGACAGGGGGTGGGGTGGTAGGAAGTTGGCAGAGGGGTGCAGGGGGCGTAAAGATGACAGGGGGTGGGTGTGGTAGGATGCCAGGCACAGGGGGATTATGAGGAGGACGGAGATGACAGGGGGTGTGTTGGTAGTAAGCTGACAGTTTGATACAGAGATTATAAGTATGATGACAGGAGAAGTGCTGTGGGTGGGTGGGGGGGGGGGACAGAGGAGTGAGGAGGATAATGATGTAGGCGTGTGTGAGGTCACAGGGAGCCGGCATTTTCGGGGCGCCCTTGCTGGGGATGCTGTGTCAGTCTGTCAGTGTCAGGCAGCAGGACCATCGTGCAGTACCTTGAGGCTCTGGCTGGCAGACTGGCTCCATCGATGATTTCCAAGCAGCGTCCATCCTGGAGAGTAGACCAGGGAGCTGCTTGGCTGCTGGAGGTGCAGGCATTGTCCCAGCTCTGCACATGGCAGAGATCCACGGAGCACGGCAAAGGGGCGGAGCTGGGAGAGGGGAGAACTCCGGGCCACCCACTGAGCCTGGGACCTGTGCAGAGCGGAAGTGCTCAGTCCGCTCCTGGCCAGGGAAAACTAGCTGCGGGCCTCGCGTTAAGGAAATCCCTGGGGGCGGGGACACTGACCGGGGAACGTTCCCTTCTACTGTCACACACACAGGCAAATTAGGCGGCCGCGAGGCCCCTGGGAGTGCGAGGCCTTAGGCGACCGCCTAATTTGCCTAATTATAGAGCCGCCTCTGACCGGGAACTCAATAAAGTTGCCGTGAAGAACTGTTATCCACTTGCGCTAGTTCCGGAATTGTTCCAGCACCTGGGGACTGCCACCATTTTTACTAAATTGGACCTCAGGGGAGCTTACAATCTGGTACGGATCAGAGAAGGTGATGAATGGAAGACAGCCTTTCGTACCCGCTTCGGTCATTACGAGTACTTGGTAATGCCGTTCTGTCTGTGTAATGCTCCGGCCATGTTCCAGCACTTCTTAAATGATATCTTCAGGGACTTCCTCAACCTTTTTGTCATCATTTATCTGGATGATATCCTGATCTTTTCACCTTCCCTGGAGCTCCATTGCTCTCATATAAAACTGGTACTGGGTCGCCCCCGTCAACATGGCCTTTATGCTAAACCGGAAGCATCCATCGAATCGAGCAGCGAAGCATACAGTTCCTAGGACTTATAATCTCTGTCGGAGGCATCAAGATGGACCCTCAAAAGGTCTCTGCCATCTTGGACTGGCCAGCTCCAGTCGATAAAAAAAGGAATCCAGCGCTTCGTGGGATTCGCAAACTTTTACAGGACGTTTATCCGGGGGTTCTCCTCCATCATCTCACCCATTACGCATTTAACCAAACAGGGTATCCCATTCCGCTGGACTCCTGAGGCACAAACAGCCATTAAAAAGCTCAAGGAACTATTCACGTCCGCACCCATCCTTAAGCATCCGCACCCTGCTCTTCCCTATGTTCTGGAAGTCGATGCATCTGAGGTGGCCCTTGGGGCGATTCTCTTCCTAAGACAAGGCACTAGAGTGCTGCTACACCCGGTAGCGTTTTTCTCTCGCAAGCTATCATCTGTCGAGAGAAACTATGATGTGGGAGACCGTGAACTTCTGGCTATTGAATCAGCACTAGAGGAATCTCTTAGAGGGAGCAGCGCATGCAATTCTCATCTATACTGATCACAGGAACCTTGAGTACCTGAGAATTGCTAAGAGACTGAAACCACGCCAAGCCAAGTGGGCATTATTCTCCACCTGATTCAATTTCCACATCACTTACAGGCCCGGGTCAAAGAACACCAAGCCGGACTCCCTTTCACGCATTTTCAATTTACCCGAAACCTTGGTATCTCCCGATACCATACCGCCTCCTGGAAGCTTTTTGTTGTTGCAGGGAGATGTGCTGTCATGGTTCCGACAAGCTTCATTGGGGTCAAACCCCCTTCCCGGAACCTCTCTGCAGCTCAAAGACAGGTTGCTCTGGCACAGTCACAAGTTCTTCATGTCAGAGAACCTACGAACCTCAGCCCTGGACCTCTGCCATGACCACCGGGTTGCTGGGACTTCGGGGTACACAAGACTTCTGAGTTATTACAGCACACGTTCTGGTGGCCCTGAGTTGGAAAGGACTGTAAACGCTACGTGAAATCATGCACTACCTGCAGTCGGTGCAAGGGGAGTAAGACTTGGGCGTGGGACCTCCTTAAGCCACTACCTGTTCCGGAGAGGCCTTGAAGCCACATATTCATGGACTTTATTGTAGAATTACCCCCTTCTGAAGGCTGTTTCACCATCTTCATGGTAGTGGACAGGTTCTCTAAGATGGCCCACTTTCTGCCCATGAAGGGCACACCCTCTGCTGCAGAGACTGCCAAGATATTCATTAAGGAGATTGTCAGGATCCAAGGGGATACCGACAGATGTGGTATCCGACCGCGGAGTACAATTCACATCCAAGTTCTGGAGGTCCCTGTGTAGGTCCTTGAAGATTGGACTGTCCCTGTCATCTGCCTATCACCCCAGATGAACGGCCAGGCGGAGCGTACCAACCAAACGCTGGAGCAGTACCTGCGTTGCTTTTCTTCCTTCTCCCAGGATGACTGGGTTACGCTCCTACCGCTGGTTGAGTTTGCATATAATAACTCCTTCCACTCGGCCACTCTTCAATCACTGTTTTTCGCCAATTATGGCTTCCACCCTGCCTTCTTGTCCAACACCTGCCCGGAGAGTTTGGTGCCAGCTGTGGCTGACCTAGTGGACTTCTTCACTTCCAATAACAGACTCCTGCAGGAAACAATGGCACGAACACAGGCTGCTAACAAGGAGACCTTTGACAAAAAAGATGCATGGCGAATTAAACTTGGAACTTGCTTTTTTATATATTTTTTTTTTTATATGATATGTATTTAAGCAAAAAGTAAAAAAACATTGTTTTTTTTTTTCGAAATTGTCGCTATTTTTTTGTTAATAGCGGTGATCAGAAGTGACACAGAGGTGATAAAATACCACCAAAAGAAAGCTCTATTTGTGGGAAAAATAGGGCGTAAATTTTGTTTGGGTACAACGTCGCACAACCGTCAGTCAATTGTCAGTTAAAGCGACGCAGTGCCGAATCACAAAAAGTGCTCTGGTCCTACAGTGGTTGAAAACAATAATGTGATAAAAAGAGGGAGAAATCTGTGAACTGTGTATGTCAGTATCTTAAGTCAATGAGGTGTTTAGATATTTGGAAGACTGCAAGTGCAGCTCAGAATTTGCTTTTATATAAGAGGAACAGAGTTGTTCGATTCATGGTTAGATGGAGTGTCAGAAAAAAAGTCCAAACCTTTGTTTAGATGCAACACCAGAGCACACTGAGCAGACCTCACTAATCAATCACTGCTTTCTGTTAAACAGACAGCACCTAAATTTGCCTTTCTGCTCTTCTGTTAAGCAGAAAACCCAACAACTATATACACTCTCTAGCACCTACCTAGGAGGGTGCTAAATTTATATTACTTATAATTAATATTTTTATTGCAGATAAACATTTCATAGGTTTCAAAGCATGCTGGACTTGCTAACAAGAAAGCCCAGCACTGCCAGCCTGCTTGCTAGCATACTGCATATAACTGATCAAGCCAGATTAGCCCATATCTGCTAAGAAAGAGACAGAAGAGAGGTATCATTCAGAAGCCTATATCATCTGATTTCTCCTGCACTTTAGTAAAAAGAAAAATATTTTCATCATGTTCACTTTTCCAATAAAAGTTAGTATGCATTTAAGTGTCCTTAGTAGAATGAAAATCACTGTGCGGCTTTCAGAAAAAGAGCTTCTTTTAAATGTCATACCTGTAGGCTGTATATGGGCCTGTACATGGGCTCTCCCAAGCCTGTCAGCACAACTCCTAGCATGAGTGACCCTCCCTGTCCTGCCTAGATGTCAATATGTGCCGTATGTTCTATGCATCCATGGGAACTTGAAAATAGAAAGGTAAACTTACCCTTAAAGCAGTGGTTCTCAACTCCGGTCCTCGGGACCCACCAACAGGCCAGATTTTAAGTATTACCTTGGGGAGATGCAGACTAGAATACTGCAATCACTGAGCAGAAAATGATATCACCTGTGATGTATTTCAGTTATCCTGCAAACCTGGCCTGTTGGGGGGTCCCGGGGACAGGAGTTGAGAACCACTGCCTTAAAGTTTATTTTTAGTGCTGAAAAACATATAGAACCCCACACAGTCCTGTTACACATATATAACAAGATAAGGACAGTCTGAAAAGAAAATCACCAGCGTCTTACAGCATGATTGTAGAAAACAGGGTTAAAACTAGTCTTCTTTTAACAATTGATCCTTGCCAACAAATATTCATTTTGTAGGCTTCAAATATATTAATTGTGTTCTGCTCTGTCGCTATCAGATGTAAAAGTCAGAGGAAGATCACATGGCGCCAGAAGGACGCGACCACGTAGCTCCAATAAAACAGAACCAGGTGAAATCTGCGATAACGAGGCTCCCAGCACAGATCTTTGAGAGGGCAGCTGAAAAGAAAAAGAGCACACAAGCTAAGTCAAATATTTAACATGCCAGCAAGAAACATCTAATAGGAAGCTGCTGAAACCTTACTGACGTATTGTGATTTCACCTTGATGGATTACAGGAATAGTGCACTGCCATTGTGCAGATTATTTATTAAATAGGCACAATGCTTAACTGGTACAGCATCTGTATTTTTGCTGCTAAGGCTGAGAACACATACATAGCACTGTACAATATTGGATCACTTACTGGCCTAAGGGGAGGGGTGGGGGCTAATGATGTCACTGAGTAGGTAATGGCTATATTATAGTGCATGCCCAGGAGGAGCCTCTGTGCATGTGACTCTGGGCCTTGGGGAGAGAGTTGTATTGAAGAAAGGGATCTATTGGGACCAGGGGAGGGCTGGGCCAGGGGGCAGGGTGGCAATCGCCCCCCAGGCCACCCCAACTTACATTCGAAATGGCTGGAGGCCATTGCCCACTTACAATATTTTCTTTTTGTGGAGGAAGTAGGGGCCAGGGGCACAGCCGCCAACTAACTGCAAGCAGAGGAGGTCACCCAGGGCTGGCCCTACCATGGATGATGTTTATTATAGGAGCCGGTCCAGCAGGCGGGACTTCGTATGACAGCGTCCGCGCCGGGTAAGCAGGAGATCCCCGCTCTTTGTAATCCAGCGGCTCTCCTCTTTCTGCATTGCAAGCTGCATTGGATGGACACTGGTGAGGCTGCATGGCACTAATGAGGCTGCATTGAAGGGCACTGATCAGGCTGCATTGATGGCCACTGATCAGGCTGCATTGATGGGCACTGATAAGGCTGCACCTCCTTTGTTGCTATTAACATTAAATTATGTTACCACATTGTATCATATTTATTTTGCTTCATAACATCAATATCTATTATAAAACAAGGTGAGCATGGATGGTGAGCTGATTCGGTAGTTCAATGGGCCACTTTACTGGACTTGCCCCCCAGGACTAAGGCTGCCAGCCCTCCCCTGATTGGGACAGACAGATTTTGTTGGAAAATCTTTATGAGGGATCACAGGCTTCTGGTAGTTCAAAAGCACTAATTACGGTAACCCTAAAGCAGGGGTCCTCAAACTATGGCCCTCCAGTTGTTCAGGAACTACAATTCCCATCATGCCTAGTCATGTCTGTGAATGTCAGAGTGTTACAATGCCTCATGGGATGTGCAGTTCTGCAACAGCTGGAGGGCCGTAGTTTGAGGATACCTGCCCTAAAGGATCCACAGGAAATGATAGCCAGGCAGGTAAACCCTCACACTATACAAGTGGTACAGTTCTGGTGTTCTACTTTTGCTTCTGCTGGGCCATTCACAAAGTACAGCTGTAACATCATCATTGTGCTGTTGTGTTCCCCGCTCTGATGCAGTGAGGAGTCTGTACATATCAGCAGCTCTCTGTGGAGCTTATAGAGAGCTCCTGGAGTGACAAAAACATGTAGTGCTTACCCCCTGATGGATTGGTTCCTTGATTCTGAATGACAATGACCCTTCTGGAAATGCCACACCCTCTGGGTAAAAACCCCCAAGGTAACAACATATGGAATAGTAATAAGCAATAACAGATCACAATTTTGTACAACACTAAAAACAATGAGAGGACTCTCAGAGAGTCTTTGTACCTGAACTTTGAACCTAGAGACCCTAAACGGGCAGTACTGGAGGCTAAAAAGGTCCTTTGGTCTATAAAAACTCCTCCCACTGGCCATTGTACTATTAAATGTGGCCCACGTTTGCTGAGTTAGAGCAATTAGGATTAAGTGGATCTCATAAATAACAAAACTGTTTCTCAAGGCAAGACGACACTGTCCCTGTAATAAGTGGGTAAAGATTTGTGTCCTGCGGCTTCTCACCACCATGCAGTCTGTGAAATATGCAACTAAGTTATGGCCTGTGGCTTCTCACTTCTATGCAGTCTGTAATTAAGTCTTCTCCTGCTCTTTGGTGTTAGAGATGAATGGCATTGGCAGTGACTAAGGGCCCAGTAATGGCAATCTCCCACAGAACCAGTGATGCCCCTTTCATCCAACTCACTAGGTCCAATGGTTGTGCAGATATTGTAGCCCAGTCTCTTATTGGCAAACATTCAAGGCAGGCAGCTATCCAACTTAGCAGCCCACTCTGATGGTCACCTCTCACTCCACACTTACATATAGTACATAGTAGATGAGGTTGAATAAGGACAACAGTCCATCCAGTTCAACCTGTCTAGGTGTACGTGTGTCAGTGTCTAGAATTATTTCCCATAGCTCTATATGTTGTGTTCTATAAGATGCATGTCCAAGAGTCTTTTAAAAATAACAATACTCCCCGCGGACACCACCAATTGTGGAAGAGAGTTCCACATCCTTAACGCCCTGACAGTGAAAAACCCCCTGCGCAGTTAAGGTTAAACCACTTCTCCAATCTCATTGTGTGGCCCTGTGTCCTCTTTCTCTCCTTGAGACTGAATAGTTTGAGACGTGAGACTGCTCCAAGCCCCTGGCTTCTGCTTCCTTTTCCTTCTCCTACCAGCACTCAGCTTCTGGGTCTTGTAGTCCCACACAGATCTACAACACTGATTCCAGTCTTTGCTCCTTCCAGCAGGGTGTGGCTGTTCCTCTCCAGGCTGCACTGCAGCTAATCACAGAGTCCTCATTATCCTGGATGGTGGGCAATCTCTCCTTCAGCAGCTGTGGTAGCAAATGCATCTCTGTCAAAGCGTCCTGGGACCTTTCTCTCCACTTGGCCACTTCTCCACCCACAGGCAGCCAGGGAGAGGAAGAGAAACTATGTGGGTGGCAGCAGCAACAAAAATGACAGCCTGGTCCGTTTGACAGCGGGCAGGAATGTCGTGAACTCGGGGCTACAAAAAACATTTTAACATTTAAAAAGAAAAGTAACTGTGTCTGGAGTTGGACTTATGAGTCCATGTACCAAAAAGTGAGAATTTAGGAAGTGGAGTCAGCATCTGGCTTCTTGTATGTCTTGGATTCCCCAGCAGTGAGATCTCCTTGCTATAATTCTCGGCTTTTGTGTGTCGCTAGGACCCACTGGAGTCACCACCAGGGTCAGCATAGTTAGGAGACAGTTGTCACCACTGAATATTTGACAGATTGCCAGCTAACTTAGCTGATACCTATTCACAATTCCTCATTATATAGCAACCTTGGATATTCCTAACCATCTGATCGCTGTGAATGCTACCCCCCCCCTCCTTTTCTGCTTTTCCCAGGACTCCCCCCTAAATCCTCTGTTTTCACTACCCCTTTACAGCCTAAACTTTCCCCAACATGTCACTATTTAACATTCTCACCCCCATTTATAACACTCTTAGCCTCCCACACTAAGGCCGACCATACACGGTTCGAATCTTGGCTGAAATTTGAACCGTTAATGGGCAAGCTGAATATACCAAGTTTATTGATCGATCAACTTGAATACAACCAGCTTGCCGGATTGCCTTGCGATTATCGCTATAGCCGCTAGCAATAATCACTGGCTTCTCCCGGCGGAGACCGTTTCCCCCACCTGGAGAAGACAATTGCTTGGCAGGGGGGATTCCCCTGTCTGCATTGTCTGTGTTGATAGGGGATTTGTGCAAATTTATTTCCTGCACCGTATATGGCCTGCCTAAGGTTTACTTAGTTATCCCAGGTAGCAAGGATAACTTGGTACAAATTTGTGGCAGTGTTGAATTGTAAGTCTTGTTAACTTGCTGCACATTTGCACTGGCAAGTTGTACCCTTGCAGAGCACTTGAAGCACAAGTTCTAGTTGACACTTTTCCAATTTGTAGCAAATTTGCGTGGTAAGTCTCTAGCAATGGCAAAGTTACAGTGGTGAGTCTACAGCAAGAGCTCTGCACGTCACAGTGACCCCTGTGGTGGGATGAGTAGTATTACACAACATAACTGTACTAGAACTTGCAGCAGACCTGCACAATGTTTGCAAAGAAAGTTGATCTGGAGTCATGAAATGTGGACTTGCTGTAATTGTGCAACAAACTTGTGAAGTTTGGAAAGTCTAACAATAGCTTAGCAAGTCATTTTCAAACTTGTAGCACAATTACTTGCTATCTGGGATCAGTGTTGCCAACCTCCTGCAGTGTTTTTTACTGGCAAAACATGGAAAATTTACTGGCGGAGCACATTTTTTACTGGCAACCCAAATATAACAGAACTCCTATTAAAAACGAAGTCAATTGATATTTAAACACAACATGGAAATGCTGACAATACCCATATCAAGTAGGTTGCCTGGTTTACACTTAAAAAGTCAGCACAGCATGACAAATTATCAGACCCTGATATATATAGACAGTTGTAAAAATCACTGATTTTTACAAACTGTCAGTAAATTTACTGGCGGTTGGCAACCCTGTCTGGGATGTATCTTGCCCCCCCCTGCCCCCCATGTATCCTTTTACTCCAATAACAGCTACACAAATATGGGTGCTCACCTGGAAATTTTCCTTAATAACCACTAATATACCCTGTTTTGAAATCAATCGATGTAAGCTGTTGTTACAAATATGTATGTAATAACCAGATTATCATCAAGCCCTTTGTGTAATACTACAGTCTTTCTAAAAAAAAAAAAAAAAAAAACCCCATTGAAATGAATATGTCAAATGAAATATAAGTGTTTGGGTTTGCACCTACATTTAAATTCCACATCCTGTCTTAAATGTAACATTTCATAATGTATAGCAGCCCTCACAAATAATAAAATAAAACAACATTTGGTGTTTCCTTCCTATTTGCTTTATTATGTGCACTAAAAAGTGACAGTTACACGTCAGGAAACAGAAATTCAGGATGCAGAATATTACACTGAAAGTTATTTTCCCTAATTTTCACAAAAGTAACTACAATAGCACCCCCACATGGTATTTGGATAGAGCACACATAGATACAGTATATGAGTTATTGAAGTCTAAGATCTGTTACTGCCACCTGGAGACAAAATCTGCAAACACATAAAGCTGATTCTTACGGAAGCACAGATCATTAAATAAAATGGCAATAATGAGCAAATGAGTTTAAAGCGGAGTTCCGCCCCTCCTCTCCAAAAATAAAAGCCAGCAGCTACACATACACATACTGTAGCTGCTGACTTTTAGGCCTCATACACACGGGCGTTTTGGACGCCGGCGTTTGTAGGCATTTTTTGCAGCTCTCCATGTTATTCAATGGCCCTCTAAAAACGTCGGCGTTTGTGAGCAGTAGAGGGCGTCGGCGTTAGTGAGCTGTTTTTAGAACGCAGGACCATCGCGTTCTGCAGCTGTAGCGTTTTGGCGGTTTTTGACGCCAATCGGCAAAATGCTCTCTAACGCTGTACCGGCGTTAACAAGCGTTTTTTGACGCCAGTGTTTTCAGGTTGAAAAATAGCAGAAAACTGATTTTTTTTTAAAAAATGCCTATTGACGCCGACGCTCACTAACGCTCACTAACGCCGAGGCAAAACGCCAGTAAAAACACTGATTTTGCCTATTTTTTCACAGACGCCCGTGTGTATGAGGCCTAAATAATAGGACACTCACCTGTCCTGGAGTCCAGCGATGTCGGCACCGCAGCTGATGAGTCCATCGGCTATCAGGTGCTGCCGCTGCCATTGCTGTTAAGGGAACCCAGCAGTGAATCCTTGCAGCTTCACGGCCGGGTCCCTACTGCACATGCACGAAGCGCGCTGCACTCTCTTACTGGCCTGGGAGCAGGGGAAGGAGGAAGGGGCCAGACTTCTGACGTACCTTGCCACGGCAAGGTCCGACGGAAGTGGGGACAGGATACCTGTCAAAAACAGGTACCCACTCCCCCCTGAAAGGTGGCAAATGTGGCACCGGGAGGGGGGGGTGGGAATCAGACAAGCGGAAGTTCCACTTGGGTGCCATATGGCCCATGCGCAAGATGAATCGCATGACAACAGCTGAGGTACAGGAGAATCTCCTTGCAGGTACTAGTGATGTTGCCTTCCCAGGGGGCATCTATGCGGCTGGGGCTATATCATTAGTGCCTTCAGGGACACCAGGAATTGGATGCAAAAATGGTAAGTAAAGTCAAAAAATTTTACATTTTAAATTAGATGTTAGATGATTTCACATCAGCATACTGATGTGAATTTTAGTAAAAGAGGGAAAGGTCGGCTTTAAGGCCTTATACACACGGGCGTATTGAAAAAATGAGCTGTAACGCCGGGACCGATGCCAGGGAAAAATCGGCATTAAAAAACGTGATTTCATCTGCATTTTGCATTGGCGTTAGTGTGCGTTATTGAGCGTCAGCGCTACGTCACATTTTGTTTGAAAAGACATCCGTCTGCTATTTTTGGACCTGAAAACGCTGGCGCTAAAAACGCCGGTTAACACCGCTACGGTACTAATGCACGTTAGTGATCGGTTTACCGGCTCAGCGTCAAAAACGCTCTAGCGCTGCAGCTTCAGAACGAGCTGGCCGTGGGTTCTGCTTGCAGCTTACAAACGCCAACGCCAATTACAGCTCAGAAATGGCAGTGTGTGTATGGGGCCATTGAATAACATGGAGATGCGTTTTTAAGCTGCAAAAAAACGCTGAAAAACGTGGCTGTAAAAACGTCCATGTGTATGGGGCCTAAAGGGGAAGTCCAGTGTCAGACTTTAGACTTTAATTTTATCCTGATTTATGCAGTTGCAGTTGCTTTACCTTTCCTGTTTCATTCTGCTGATGTTTAATCTGTGCTTAATCAGGAAAATAAGTTGATGGCGTTGCGCGTTTAAGCGTGACTCCGGTTATGTGAAATGTCAGTTAAAACCATTCCAGGTGCATTAAAGTGGAATTCTAGCTTAACTCTAAAGCCTCGTACACACGGGACGATCGTCGCAAATCATATGTTGGCTGTTGTATGTAGCATACTGACTGCACTACACGATCGTACGAGCACAGAAGAATGTTCAGGTGCATGTAATTAGCATCCGGCCGTTCCTGACTTCTGAGCATGCGTGTTTTGCACAATACAACTTGTTGTACCAACTGCTCTGTACACACGATACAACAGTCATATGAGCGCTTGTTGGTACGACCAAGTTTTCTAGTTTGCTCATACAACTCCCCTTGTACGACCGTCGTATGTTCGGCTGTTCAAATCGCGCATACGAACGATCGATTACATATACGACGGTCGTAAGTACGACCTGTTGTATACAAAAGTCGAACCGTGTGTGCGAGGCTTTAGGCTACTTGTACACGGGACATTTTTCAACCTCCCCTGAACAACTCAACTTGACGGCTAGAAACCAACGTTTAAAAACGCCCGTTTAGCCGTGTTTGCATGCCGCGTTTAGCTACGTTTGCGTCTAGAAGTGTTTTTTTTGTTAATGAAAAATGTCTGTAAACAAAACGCTCATGGACGCGAGTTACCGGGTTTAGGCGCGTTTATAAGCTGTTACAGGCATTTGGTGTTTCAAATGCCTCTGAACATCCATCCTGAATGCATTTTTTTGCTTTTCAAAAAGCAGGCCTAACTAGTCCTAAAACCGTCCCCTCCCTCCTAATACCTATGCTTACTAACCTGTGCAAGAGAAATGTATTGGCTTACCTATTTTCAGCTTGCTCCAGTCTGCTCATGTGATCTCCCCTGTGTCAGCCAGCGCCGGCTGCAGAAGAGAGTAGAGAGTGCTCCAACAGCGGTTGGTAAAGCCTGGAGAAGTGACATCACCCAAAGGCTTCATTCCTCTTCCCTGCAGCGGCACTGGCTGACACAGGGGAGTGGGATCACGTCACTGGGCCAGAGCGGCCTAACAACTTACAAGTATATATACTAGCAAAGGTAGCTGCCATCTTGGCTTCTGTTTGACCTGCAGTTGACATGATACTGCACATGTGATCAGTTATGACACACAGGGCTGGTGCAAGGATTTTTGACACCCTAGGCCAGTGGTGTCAAACTCAATTTCATTGTGGGCCACATCAGCATTATGATTGCCCATAAAAGGGCCGGTTGTATCTTTAAGACTATATGTCCAGAGCATCCCCTTCCCTTACATTAGATGTCAAGAGTCACCCCCACCATCAGAAGTTGAATCCTCCACCCTCCCTTACATCAAAGTGCACCCCCTTACCTTATGCTGCTGCTGGGAAGAAGCTGGATGCATTGCTGGAAAGCAGAAAATACAGGGTCTGGAGGAGGACCAGAGGTGGGCTGGAGCTCCCCTGCAGCTGCAGGAGAGGTGCGAGGGCCACATGAAATGGCCTGGAGGGCCGGATTCGGCCCGCGGGCCTTGTGTTTGACACCTGTGCCCTAGGCGAAACCTCATTTTGCCACCCCCCTTTTGCTCAGCCCCAGACTCCACCCCCTTTGCATTGTCCATGTATACCATGAAGGTGGCAGAGGTGGAGATTTTTGCAGCGCCTTTCTACCTATTTCTTTAGCCATGGTCCAAAGGCCCGCACCTGTGCCTCTGGACCCGGCCTAAAGACAAACAATGGTGTGGCACCAGCTTGCTTCTTCATGCCAGCCGTGGTCTGCAGGTATATGGACAGGCTGGGGTAGTATATAGACAGACTGGGGTAGTATAGGGACAGGCTGGGGTAGTATATAGACAGACTGGGGTAGTATATAGACAGGCTAGGGTAGTATATAGACAGGCTGGGGTAGTATATAGACAGGCTAGGGTAGTATATAGACAGGCTGGGGTAGTATATGGACAGGCTAGGGTAGTATATAGACAGGCTAAGGTACTATATAGATAGGCTAGGGTAGTATATAGACAGGCTAGGGTAGTATATAGACAAGCTAGGGTAGTATATAGACAGGCTGGGGTAGTATATAGACAGGCTGGGGTAGTATATGGACAAGCTGGGGTGGTATATGGACAGGGGCTTGGCGCCCTGGGTGGCAGTGCGCCCTAGGCGGCTGCCTACTCCGCCTAGTGGTAGAGCCGGCCCTGATGACACATGCCATTTGATGGCTTGACAGATTGCGAACACAAGTAACTACAGCAGTTATCACTCACAGCATGTCTTGAATGTAACTGTTTTGGTTAACTGTAAATTGATGAATTTAGTTTTACTTTAGCTGCTTGCAGGGACGCACAGTGGTGTGATCCCACTGTGAGTGGCCTGGGTATCATGTGATTACTATGACCAATCATAGCAAACACATTATATTATGTAAGCAAACTCTCATGAATGGCTGTCCTTTATGAACACCTTGCTTACTGTTGTGGTGCTGTGATTGGCTCACAGCTATCACATGGTACCTGGGCCAATCACAGTACCCTGTACCGTGTGATTAGCTGTAGGCAATCACAGGATTTCAACAATAAGCAAGCTGTCATGAATAAAGAGCCATTCATGACAGTTAACTATTGCTTTTAGCAGTGATCATCACTCATATAAGCAATAACAGTGTAAAAAAAATCTCATGTCCCCCCAGAGTAGTACAGTATCACTATGGTGGCACTGAACTGTTCTGAAGAAAGTAAGTAAAAAAATGTTAAAAAGGGAAAAAAGTTTTCCCGATGCCTGCTACACCAGTTATATGATGAATGTACTACACTGGTGACAGTATGTAAAAAATAATTGTGAAAAAAAAACTTTAATTTCTTCATTTTTCAAAAAATTGTGACTAAAAATTACAACTTCAAAAAAACTTGCCATGCCTTTTACTACCTGAGACTGTCTACTTTGCAAAAAGGGGTCATTTTTGGGGATATTTGTACTGTCCTTGCGTTTTCGGGCCTCGAGAATTGAGAGGCCGTCAGTACATCGAGATTGATTGATTTTCAGATATACTGTATATACATAGTTTGTGGACTCTGTGACTTTCCTAGAGACTAAATAATATACACTGATTTGGGTTATTTTTGCCAAAGTTATGTAACAGAATATGTTTTGGCCTGAATGTATGAAGAAAGATTGTTTGCAAAATTTTATAACAGAAACTAAGAAAAATTTGTTTTTTTTTTGTTTTTTTTTTATGATTTTGAATATTTTTTTGTTTATATAGCAAAAAAAAAATAAAAACAGCAAGTGGTGATTAAATACCACCAAAAGAAAGTTCTATTTGTGTGCAAAAAATATATAAATTTCATTTGTGTACAGTGTTGCATGACCGCGCAAGTGCCAGTTAAAGTAGCGCAAGTGCAAAATGGTCTGGTCATGAAGAGGATAAAACCTTCCGGAGATCACGTGGTTAAAGTGTAATTAAACTCTCCTCTATTTTACAGTCAAGGAAGCTGACAATTTAGCCTCTGGTTGATTTGCAGTTGCCATGGTGCTGCACATGTTAAGGGTCGGTTCACACTGTAGCGAGGCGGAGCGGCGCGATGCGGCGCTCCAGGCGATCTCAAAGCGGCTTGCTAGGAGACTTCTGTCATAGAAGTCAATGCAAGCCGCCTGAGATCGCCCTAAAAATAGTGCAGGGACCATTTTTCTAATGCGGAGCGAAGCGATTCGCTCCTATTAGAACGGTCCCATTTGCACAGCATTGAGGCGAATTGTCAGGCGACTCAAGTCGCCTGACAATTCGCCTAGATGTGAACGGGCCGCGAAGTTGCGCCACTCCGCCTCGCTACAGTGTGAACCGGCCCTCATAGTTACACCATCTATTTGATGGCTTGGCAGTTCAGTTGAGAGCACAAGCAATTTGACAGATATTATTCACGACACACCTTGAATGTAAATGTTTTTGGAATCAGACGGATGGGTTTAGTTATTTTAAAAAATGACCTTTCCATTTAATTTTACAACCAGCCATAATGTTCTGTAACTGCAAAAATATAGCGACATTTATTATGTTTAACCACTTCCCTACCATCGTATGCAGAGTGGTTGCGTTATCCTGACTGGGCGTCATATGACGGCGCATCTCCAATCTTTCAGAAGCTCTTTACCATGTGATCAGCCGTGACCAATCAAGGCTAATCAGTGTAAACAGGAAGAGCCGAGTATCGGCTTTTCCTCTACTCGCGTCTACAGACGCGAGTAGATGAGAGCCGATCGATGGCTCTCCTGACGTGGGGCCTCGCTGATTGTTTATCAGTGCAGCCCCCCTAGAATCGCCACCCAGGACCACCAAGGAGCCCACACAGGGAGCCCACGCATGGACCACCAGGGAGGCCCACACAGGACCACCAGGGAGCCCAGTCAAGACTACCAGTGAAGCCCACCCAGGACCACCAGATAAGGGACACACAATGTGCAATAGGAATGGCACTGTGCCCATCTGTGATGCCTGCCAGTGTCTCCTTATAACTGCTGCCTATAAGTGCCATCTATCAGTGTCCACCAGTGCCACCCATCAGTGCCACCTATCAGTGCCCATCAGTGCTACTTATCAGTGCCCATCAGTGCCGCCTATGAGTGCCCATCAGTGACGCTTATCAGTGCCCATCAGTGCTGCATGTCAGTGCCATCTATCAGTGCCTGTCAGTGCTGCTTATCAGTGCCGCCTCTCATTGCCCATAAGTGCTACATATAAGTGCCTCATCAACAGTGCCACCTCATCAGTGCTGCCTCATCAGTGCCAATCAGTACTGCCTCATTAGTGCCCATCAGTGCAGCCTCATCAGTGCCCATCAGTGAAGGAGAAAACTTACTTATTTACAAAGATTTGTGATGGGAAAAAAAAGAAAAAAAAATGTTTTCAAAATTTTCGGTCTCTTTTTATTTGTAGCGCAAAAAATAAAAACCCCAGAGGTAATCAAATACCACCAAAAGAAAGCTCTATTTGTGGGGAAAAAAAATAAGTTAAATTTTGTTTGAGTACAACGTCGCACGACCACGCAATTGTCATTGAAAATGTGACAGCGCTGAAAACTGAAAGTTGTAATCAGTAATAATGTAAGGGTTTGTTCACACTATGTGCGTTTATCCGCAGGTTCAATGCAAGGGCACATAGAAAACAATTGTCTCTATGTGCCCTGTTCACACCATACCTGTATGCAGTGCAACCCTCTGCACTACACTTCACAGCGCTAAGTTTAAAAAAAAAAATTAAAGTGTGATGCCCTCTATTGTTGTATTGCTCAGTTTTTTGGGGGTTTTTTTTGTTGCTCTTTCCCTTCACTTCCTTTTCTAAACGCACAACAGGAAATAAGCAGAAATGTCCAATAAGGCTGCATATACACCTGAGCATCGTGTATTTTCCAGCGTTTGTGTGCACGTTTTTCCTACAGCGTTTTGCAACGTTGGCGGTTTTTTTATTAGCCGATAGAGAAAAATATAATCTGTTTCATCATTTGTTGCTATGTTTTTCAGCTTTTTCATCCACTATTATTTATTTACTTTTTTTAAGAGGTTAAAGGTTAGGGGTTAATTTATTTATGATTTATTTACTTAATTGTATGTATTTATTTATTTAGTTAGGGGGTAGGATTAGGCTAGGGGTCATTATTAGGGGTTAGGATTAGTATTAGGATTAGGGGTCAATATTACGGCCAGGTGTTATTAGGGTTAGGGTCCAATATGAGGATTAGGGGTCAAAATTAGGGTTAGGATAAGGGGTTAATATTAGGGTTAGGATACAATTTTATGGTCTAGGGTCAATATTAGGGTTAGGATCCAATTTTATGGTTGAGGGTTAATATTAGGGTTAGGGTTAGGATTAGGATACAATTTTATGGTTGAGGGTCAATATTAGGGTTAGGATTAGGGGTTAATATTAGGGTTAGGGTCCAATTTTATGGTTGAGGGTTAATATTAGGGTTAGGGTTTAGGATTAGGGGTTACTATTAGGGTTAAGAGTTAATATTAGGATTATGGATGGTTAATGTTCGTGGTTAGGATGAGGGGGTTAATGTTAGGATTAGGGGTTAATATTAGGGTTAGGGGGTAGGATTAGAGGTCAATATTAGGGTTATAATTTTGGATGGTTAATGTTAGGGGTTAGGATTAAGGTTTGGAGTTAAAGTGATACTAAAGGCTCATATTATTTTTTTTTATAAATAACAAACATGTCATACTCACCCCCTCTGTGCAGCAATTTTGCACAGAGTGGCCCCTAACCCCACCTTCTGGGTTCCTCCAGCTGTGCTCCGGGCTCCTCCTCTTCTGGAGTGACCACCATGCTTCCCTGGTGTCACCCGTGCGGGCGCTCCCGTGTCCTGATGCTGTGTGTATTCACACAACCAGTGGGACTCGGCCCTGCCACCGTCTCCCGGGTCACTGGACTTGACTGACAGCAGCGTGAGCCAATGGCTCCCCAGCTATTAATCCAGCCAATGAGAACCGGAGCAGCTCGTCCCCGCCGGGGGTTCCTTTTGGGCTCCGGTAAGTAAGGAGGGCTGGGGGAGCTGCTGCAGGTGAAAAGGTTTTTCACCTTAATGCATAGAATGCATTAAGGTGAAAAACCTTGAGTGTTTACAAACCTTTTAATATTAGGGTTAGGTTTTTTTTTTATTTATTATTATTTATTTGTACATTTTTCATTATTTATTTTTATTAAATTATTGCATTTGAGCAGAAAAATGCTCAAAAACGCACAACAAAATGCGCTAAAATGCTGAAAAACCGCCCACATCAAGCGTTTTCATGCATTTCTATGGAACAAGAATGCACAAATCTGCCAGATTTGAGCTACAAAAGAAGCTCCAGAACTTTTTTGAGCTTAAGGCTGGGTTCACACTGCTGCGAACTGTACTGCGAATTTAAGCCGTTGCGATAGATTAAATTCGCAAGTCATCTCCAATAACATAGGGTTCTATCAGGGCAGTTCACACTGCGTTGCGAATCTAATCCGTGAAGAAAAAGGGTCCTGTGCGAGTTTGATCCGTGTGCGTTGCGAATTCAGCTCCATAGACTACAATAGAACACGGATTGAAAATGCAATCTCCCATTCACATCACTGCGATAGCTTCCCCCTCCAACTCCAGCTACAGCTTTGCAGTAGATTCGCACCAACACATGAAGAAATCGCACTTGTGTCTGAACTGAAAAAACTCGCATCGCAATCGTATTCAATTCGCAGAAAATTGGCACCGCAGCAGTGTGAACCTAGGCATTTGGCTTCAGGTGACTTGTAGTGGAGATGTCAACCGTCTCCATAGTAAGGTTGCCACATCATCCCTTTAATCCAGGACACATATGAATTACACAGGTTGTTCTGTGGCTAATTAAAGTTGTAATTAAACTTACTTGGTGCCTGAGGGCCGGTTCACATTGTAGCGAGGCGGAGCGGCGCGGAGCGGCGCGATGCGGCGCTCCAGGCGATCTCAAAGCGGCTTGCTAGGAGACTTCTATCATAGAAGTCAATGCAAGCCGCCTGAGATCGCCCTAAAAATAGTGCAGGGACCATTTTTCTAATGCGGAGCGAAGCGATTCGCTCCTATTAGAACGGTCCCATTTGCACAGCATTGAGGCGAATTGTCAGGCGACTCAAGTCGCCTGACAATTCGCCTAGATGTGAACTGCCAGCGAAGTCGCGCCGCTCCGCCCCGCTGCAGTGTGAACCGGCCCTTATCTGCATTAAATTAGCCTCAGAACAACCTGTGTAATTCATAGGTGTTCTGGATTAAAGGGATGATGTGGCAACCCTACTCCATAGAGAATCATTGATTTTATTACTCCTCCGGCACTTTGGAGTTTCAAGCCACAAAATGCCGAGGTGTGAATGAGTAGGGTTGCCACCTTTTCTTCAAGTCAAACCCGAACACTTTCGTGGAACACAGCAATTTTTTTTTATAGCTTAAACAATACATATATTTCGCTATAATCATATAAAGTTAATCAGAAGATTCACCCTTTACATCAGAGTCCACGGAGTTCCCCTTTTATATCTGAATCCCCAGAGTTCCCCTTTTACATCTGAATCTGCAGAGTTTCCCCTTTACACCTGAATCCGAAGAGTTCTCTTATACTGTAAGGGGGGCTCTGCGGACTCTGATGTAAGGGAAAACTCTGGGGACTCTAACATAGGGGATGCTCTGGGAATCTTGATGTAAGGGGCAACACTGAGAATTCTGATGTATGGAGAGGAGACTGATGTAAGGAGAAACACTGCAGCCTCTGTTGTAAAGGGAAGCTCTGATGTAAGGGGTGCTTTGAGAACCCTGAATTACCTTACTGTATTCACTTAGAGGCAGGAGAGAGAAGGGGGGACTTCAGTCAAAGACAGGGATGGTTGGCGAGCTCACTCACCCCTTGACATTCAGCACTTCTCATCCAGATGTATCTGCGGATCCTGGGCTTCAAATTTCTCGCCCCCACTTTCTTTTTCTGAGTCATAGCTAATTGGGCATACACAGCGGGGTAGGGGGCTGAGGTAACAATGTTGGGGGCTGGGGTATCTGTTAGTGCCAGCTTTGGGCAGTGTGATAGAGATTATAACAGACACTCTCTGCTTAGACTATGCAGCCAGCAACCCTGCTGGGAAGCCATAGCCCAGTCTGAATAATGTGTCCGGGTTTCAGGGGCTCTGAAACCCGGACGCATGATTCAAAACCCGAACTGTCCGGGTGAATCCCGGACAGGGGGCAACCCTATGAATGAGGCCTAATTGAGAGGAATTCCCCTTGGGAACAAGCGCCTCCATTTGTGAGGCTTCCCCTCCATTCCGATGTAAGTGACACTTATAAAATCTTGGATTTGCCGTCACTTTTTCTAAAAGCTGAATTCCAGGTGTGGCTTTCTTTATAGTTATTTGGTCCAGCTTGGAGCAACGCATGTTTGTGCCATACTGGGCTTATTTCATTGGAGTAATGTAGGGCTGTAGCCCATAACAACCAATAATATTTCAGAATTGATTTTTCTTCGGCAGCCTGGGTACTGTAATTTGCATATTGTCCTTTGATTGTCTATTGGCTGCTTGCTTCTGGCAGTCAAGGTTTGGAACCAATCAGCGATCAGCGTGTGTTTCCCTTGCTGTCGGATAAAAGAGGCCGATTGCTAGATTGTCTCCAAACCCCTCCCTTATCACTGGCGGACATTCTGCCGTCGTCTTTTTAAACTCCAATGTGTTAGTCTCCGAAAAAATGTCTGCCGAATCAAAGACCTCTTTGTATTTAGCTCGTCTTTGTACCATATTGCAATGACGCTTCCGCTGCGGCGGATATTGGATACGCCGTTCCGACTCACGCCCCGCTGCTGGCGGAAGTTGGAGACGACTTTGCCCGGTGCATGTTTCTGGCGGAAGTCTTGGAATGCGGAGTGGTGTCGGTGCCGGCGGCTCCGGGGCGTGTAGGCCGCGGGGCCTGGGGCTGTGAGCGGCGGGTAGAAGGGGGGTGGTGGTAAGGGAAGCTCAGGCCAGGAACATGGCCACTCGCCGCCTGACCGACGCCTTCATTTTATTGCGGAACAATGCCGTCCACAACCGGCACATTCTGGCCGAGCAAGTGAGTAATGACGGCGGGAGGGCGCCCGGCCGCGGAGCGGTGAGTCTCCGGGTGACACTGCAGTGTGGTGTGACAGCTGTATGGAGGGTGGAGGAGAGCGGCCACTGACAGCCTCCATCAACCGGACTACCCCACAGGAACCCCCACATCCGAGGGGCCCAATATGACCATCCGGGGGACCCCCATATCACCTATTCACCCAGAGAGAGGGGTGGCACTACCTACATTGGTGATCAGTGGGAAGAATGCTTCTTACATTGGTGATCAGTGGGAAGAATGCCCCTTACATTGGTGATCAGTGGGAAGAATGCCCCCTACATTGGTGATCAGTGGGAAGAATGCCCCTTACATTGGTGATCAGTGGGAAGAATGCCCCCTACATTGGTGGTCAGTGGGAAGAATGCTCCTTACATTGGCAATCAGTGGGAAGAATGCCCCCTACATTGGTGATCAGTGGGAAGAATGCCCCTTACATTGGTGATCAGTGGGAAGAATGTCCCTTACATTGGTGATCAGTGGGAAGA
>BLSH010237116.1:114766-126122 GCA_018402905.1 Glandirana rugosa | reverse complement strand
CGTCGCGCTGTTGACGTTGTAAACCTAGAGAGGCTGACTGGTCGTCACTTTGTGGATTACATCCCGCCAAGCGCAAAAAAGGCAGCACCTACAAGAATGTGCGTTGTTTGCTGCTCAAAGCGAGATGGGAATGGGAAAAAAATCCGAAAGGAAACTAGGTTCTATTGCCCTGATTGCGACGTTGGTCTATGTGCAGTCCCATGCTTCAAAATTTACCACACCCAGGATGTTTACTGAATTTTCTTTTGTTTGACAAATTTCATTATTTATTACATTACTGAATAAAAGTTATATTATTTATTAGATTATAACTCATGATTTTATTTTTTCAAACTTTATCACATCTGAGAGGTCTACTAGAGTATTCTTTGGTCAGGTTTAAGTAAGTAATTACTAAGAATTGCAGGCCTACAATACATAACACCAAATTTCCATGCAAAAAAATGGTACCGCTTTTGGAACAAAATTCCTGACATAATCATACCGCCAGGGAGGTTAAAAGCACTACAGTCACTTTATTTTATTTGATTACTAATGTGCACATGTCATGCACCGTGATGGACTATTGTTGAAGATAATTTTTTCACTATTGGACTGTCACTATGTTAAAGCGGAGGTCCGAGGTAGGAAAAAAAAATTAAAAGTCAGCAGCTACACATACAGTAGCTGCTGACTTTTAATAATAGGACACTTACCTGTCCGGGGGACGGGTGCAGCCGCCTCCATCGCGGGTAAGGGAACCCGGACCTGTAAGCAGTACAGCTTCACACTGGGCACCTTACTGCACATGCGTGAGGCTCTGCCGCGTGCTGCTACTGGCCAGGCGGCCAGAAGCAGAGCAAGCAGGGAGGAGGGAGCCGGGCTGCTGACGTCAGCGGCCGCGGCTGCCGGCCAGAGCTCCCGGAAGTGTGGAAAAGGACACCTGTCTAAAGACAAGTGTCCTCTTCCCCCTCCCCCCGAAAGGTGCCAAATGTGACACCTGAGGGGGGAGGAATCCAACCAGCGGAATTTCCACTTTTGGGTGGAACTCCGCTTTAAGGATTGTTTTTGCCAAAAATCATGTTTTGCACCATTATTACAGTCCATAAATCGTGATTTATGATTAGAGGGGTGGCGCAGCTTTTCTTATATTTCATCTATATCCAGAGTCCTTAGGGGACTTTGAGTAGCAGCAGCCTCCCAATAAAACAGTGGTCCCTATTGGTGGGGAATTTTTAGGTTTTTTATGCATATATAGGTTTGGAAACAATTTGCACTATTTATCTTTAGCGCAGATTATACACTGGTTTCCTACAGCATATGTTCATAATCTTCAACAATTCCTATAGCATGTTTGCAGTCTCCAACAATTCTGATTGCATGTTCATAACCTCCAACAATTCTGATTGCATGTTCATAATCTCCAACAATTCTGATTGCATGTTCATAACCTCCAACAATTCTGATTGCATGTTCATAATCTCCAACAATTCTGATTGCATGTTCATAATCTCCAACAATTCTGATTGCATGTTCATAATCTCCAACAATTCTGATTGCATGTTCATAATCTCCAACAACTCCTCTAGCACATCCCCAATTTCTAACAACTCATTTAGCTTGTTTGCAATCTCCAACAACTGCCATAACATTTTCATAATCTCCAACAATTCCTATAGCATGTTCCTGATATCCAGCAACTCCTATAGCATGCTCATAATCTCCAACAATTTCTATAGCATGTTTATAATCTCCAACAACTCCTGCAATGTGTCCTCAGTATCCAACAACTCCTATAGCACATATTTTCCTATTTCCATCTAATACCAGTAAATTCTTGCAGTCTCATGTGATGATGTCTCAGAAAGCATGTCCCAGTCTTCAACAAGGCCTATGGCACGTTAGCAGTCTCCCACAACTCCCGTATTCTTTGACCATCCCTTGTAGTATGTTTGCAGTCTCTGGCAGCTTTCTGTAGCATTACATTTATTGAACATTATATGCAGCCCTGTGGGGATGTTAGAGGTCGCACCTGAAGGCCATTATATCGAGAAAGTTGACCACCACTGATCTACAGCCTCTTGCCTTAATGAGAACTAGCCACAAGTGGTATTAACCAATCAGGAGTCCCCGATCTTTGAACTGTTATTATTGTGCAGCTTTATCTTTTTTAGGTATTACTGTGGTATTTGTTAATCAGCGTTTTTCCCTTTATCCTCTTTGGATCCACATCCAGGATAATCTTTTGCTCCTTCCACTGCACTTGATTCAGCATCCTGACCACCTCCACCCAATCTTGCAATAGTGGCAGGACCTTCCTCATCTGTTATTGGGTAGAATGTGAGCGAGGAAGGAAACGGATAGGTGGCTACCATTTAATATTAAAACCTTGTACAATGCACAGGCAGCTCTGAAAGATAATCAAGGACTTTCCTGAAGCGCGTGAGAGTGGCGTTAAGCTTTCACCTATAGCAACCAACAGTATAGAGGGTCAGGTGTCAGCGTCACCCCCATGGGGGCCTTATAGTCTGACATGTAAAACTTGACTTAATGTTTTAAACATTCTCCACTTTTCTTAAAAATATATATTTTTGTGCTTTTTTCCAGTTATAGAAAAAAAGTGTCCATCGCTTTGTGTCACCTGGACAAGAAGTGAAAGGAAATCTCCCAAGTGTAGACATGGACAGCAATTAACCACTTGACCTCCACCCCGCTTCATGACCAGGCCATTTTTTGCGATACGGCAGTGCGTTACCTTAACTGACAATTGCGCGGTCGTGTGACGCTGTACCCAAATAAAATTTATGTCCCTTTTTCCCACAAATAGAGCTTTTTTTGGTTGATAACCTCTGTGGTTTTTATCTTTAGCAGTGAAAGAGTGGGGATCTGCCTGTGTTTATGGAAGGCAGATCCCCATTCTGACAGGGGAGATCACACAGACCCTGTCTTTCTGCTAAGCAGGAAGATGGATCTTTGCATTTCCCCAGGCAGCCCATCTCGCATACAGGGAGGGAGACACCTCCCAGGGAACACATTTAACCCTTTGATCGCCCCCTAGTGTTACCCTTCCCTGCCAGTGTCATTTACACAGTAATCAGTGTAATTTTATAGCACTGATCGCTGTAAAAATGTCACTGGTTCCAAAAAAGTGTCAAAAGCGTTCGATCTGTCCGCCACAATGTCGCATTCCCGCTAAAAATCGCTATTTTGTAGACGCTATTACTTTTGTGCAATCCAATCAATATACACCTATTGCAATTTTTTTATTTTTTTTATATATACCAAGAATATGTAGAAGAATACATATTGGCCTAAACTGAGGAAGAATTTTGTTTTTTTACCTTTTTTTTGGATATTTATTAGTAAAAAATAATGTTATTTTTTTTCTCAAAATTTACGCTCTTTTTTTGTTTATAGCGCAGCAAAAAATAAAAACCACAGAGGGAATCAAATACCACCAAAAGAAAGCTCTATTTGTGGGGAAAAAAGGACATCAATTTCATTTGGGTACAACGTTGCACGACCGCGTAATTGTCAGTTAAAGCGACGCAGTGCCGAATCGCACAAAATGGCCTGGTCATTAAGGGGGTAAATCCTTCCTGTCCTTAAGTGGTTAAACAAAAGTTAAAAAAATATATATATATATATATATTTTTTTTTTGATCTTTCGATTTTAAAGGTAAATGGAAGATTTGGGGTCTTTGCCGGCCGACTTGTGCGTCTGCCGCCACTAAGAGGATCCTGTTATCTTTAAAGGCCATTCTATAAGTATATATATATATACTGTGTGTATGTGTAATATAAATAATATAAAAAGAAAAATAAATAAATATATATGTGTATATATATATATAGTGTTTATGTATGATATAAATGATATTTTTTATATATATATATATATATATATATATATATATATATATATATACACACAGTACATATATATTCTTTAACCACTTGCCGTCTGCCCGTTTGACATTTAATACCGGGGTTATGGCACCCCTGGTATAATTTTTTCTTTTTCTGTGGGCGATTCCGCATCCGATAAAAGTCATCACAGCGGAGGATTTGTAAAGTAAATAATAAAAAATAAATAAAATTGAAAGCGCCCGCATCCCTCCGTGCGCAGAAGCCAATGCATATGTGAACACACATGACCTCCTCTGTGACTATAAATGGGTATCCTGTAAAAAAAATGTAAAGCTTCACCTATGGAGATTTTTAAGTACCGTAGTTTGTCACCATTCTACGAGCGTGACATGTTGGGTATCTATTTACTCGCCGTGACATCATCTTTCACATTATAGAAAAAAATTGGGGTAACTATTGCGTTTTTTTTTTAACCACTTGCTGACCAGAGGTGATCAAATACCACCAAAAGAAAATGGAAAATGTTATACTTACCTGACGGTAATTTTCCTTTCCTGATGCAAGCATGACAGCATATACGTATGGGTAGGCTCTGCCCCCTGCCCCTTTTCCAGGACTGGTTACACTATACAAGCAGGTCTCCTCCCCTTTGGCCTCATTCTCGTTGACTTTCCTCGCTGTGAAGCCTTTAGGGAGGGACCTATATGCTGTCATGCTGGCATCAGGAAAGGAAAATTACCATTAGGTAAGTATAAAATTTTCCATTTTCCTGACACAGAATGACAGCAAATATGTATGGGATGTAACAAGCACCAGATGATAAGGGTGGGTAATGCTGCATTGTTTTAATCATGGATTAGATCTATCCCAGTGAACGAACCAATGTGTATTGTATTTAATGCCCCTGGGTCCACTTAACAATGGGCCCAAACCTGTTGAATGTAGACTAGGTCGCCGTTATCCTTAATTCTGGGGAAACTCCCTTGAGTTTTGTTCATGCATTGTAGATTTGTACTAGCCATCTAAACTTGGAGTTACCTTGCCCAGTAACCGTGCCATTGACTAAATGTATAGTGAGCGTCCTCTTCTGATGCTGTTATGCCTGAAGAGCGCCTCCTTTGTTCTCTGAGGAGGAGACCCCTTCATATATATTCCTTGCCTTCTTTTTTTTTTTTTAACATTGCATCCCAGTTTTAATGCTTGCGACTATTCGGACATTTTGCTTTGGACATGCTTGAGGGTGATGTCCCAACCCAGATGCCACCTTCTTTACATAGCGCTGAAGAAGAGGCTAGTCTCTCTAAAATGGTAGTAACAAGGTAGCTTACAGCTTGACGCTTGGATATCAGAGATCCTTCCTTTGTGCCCTTTGCGCATATTAGCTGTATGAAACACCGCCTTAGTGTTACTGCCCACATTGAGGAAGTCCTATCCAGAAGGATGGCGAATGAGACAACATGTTCTTCACTATTAGGAAGGCCCCAGGGAAATAACTGCATAGACTTTTTTTTTTGTCGGGCTTGGTCTACCCTGACATGCGTGAGTGCGGACCGACTGCACCTCCGCCACTTATTCCCCCTCTAGGTCTACTTATATCTAGTTCAATACTTACAGTAGGGGACAGAGGATTCAATCCTTCAACTCTGGTAGGTTTCTTATGATCTAGGAGTAGGTGCCCTGGCTTCAACAGGGTTTTAAAAGGTGAGACCTCCATGTGAACCCTCACTTCTTGGTCTCTCGCATCTAGATATAACTTGACTAAATTTTGGCTGCTACTGATGGCCTTACTGTGCGCAGCTTTTAACCTTAGGAGGTGAATAGGAGGATCCTGCATCTGGGAATTTACCTGGGGATATCCTGGCCTGCTGGCCACTGGGCAATTAAATGTCCCCCCTAACTAGTGGACGAATCTGTATCCTGATAAGGAGCCTGGAGACTCATGAGTTTGCCGGATATACTTCTTGGCTATTCTGTAGCCCCAGTTGGGTGTCGAGAGCGCTACTGTCTCCATCTCTGGGAAGCCTTTGAGTTCAGGTTGATATCCTTATTTGTTGTAGACAACTTGGCCCGCTTGTCGGTTTTGAGATCATCTTTGACATCCACACGACCTTGTGTGTCACGGTGTTTGACCGGAAATTCTAGGACTAAACTCCATGAGGGTTGGCAATCCAAATGGGAGATGCCTCTGATGGAAGTTGCCTAGTTTGCCTTCGCTCTTGACAGGGAAGATAGGATCTTACTATCGTGCTGACTGTTTAGCTCATAGCTGAGGCTCTATTTGCTGCAACTTCCGCACACTTCCACTTGAGCACCATTGTAACTCTCATCTTGGATGCCTTCTCCTCCCTTGGCATGATTACCCAATAAATAGATTGGTATGCCAGGTAGCTGATAAGCTGAAAGATTTACTGGCTTGTCTACCATCAAGGTCGCCCCTGTGGAGTCACTTGCCCCTGGTGCGGGAAGCAAGCCTTCCCGTATTACCGTACCTGTTAATACCTCTCTTAACCTTCCAGTGAGGCCTCAGACAACCAGGATTACTATCCACTTCTTCTCTGGCCTTTTGAGACCATGGGATGCCACAGCTTGGAATCAGCTCTGTCTTGTTCCAGCAAGATACTAACACTTTTGCTTTCCCTGCGGGTACATTTACCGTACTCCTGACTGTTTCCAGAAATGTCATTTCTGGCATGACATTAGTTGGTCTTCTCCCGATATTTACTCCTCCAAGTTTGATTATTCTCTAAACTGGCCTTTGCCAGGCCTAGAGAACATTGAGCCAGCAGGCTGTGCCCGAACAAAAGAATACCCGTTATCCTTGCTTTGCAAGATGGCCACTACTGCACTTATGCCCTGAAATTGCCCTGAGTATGTGGCAAGGCTGAAGGCTGTCAATTGAACTCGTAGTGAAACTCCTGAACAGCCGATTGAAGCTACTTGCAGAATGTGGGTCTCCCAACGTGTTTATACCCCCATCTGCTGACGCCAACCTGCCATCTCACCTGATGGTTTGGGTACTTGACTGCCCCGGTTCCATATGACGATCTTAGATTTTCATTCTTATTTTGCTTAATGTTCAAGTCCGCTTTTGACTACGCAATGCAGAGCACACTCTTTGGCATGTTCTTTGGACAGATGGATTACCGATGAACCAGATGTGGTAACCCTTATCTCCAGCATTAATTGCTATAGGGAATGAAATGAGTTGGAGGAGGGGAACAAACATTTCAATGACTTCATCAATGCACAGGACCCCCGGATCCTGAACCCCTTGTTAACTTGAGTAAGGCCCTGCGTCCTGTTCCATGACATAGGGAAAACAGCCCGCTTCTCTGCCTGCCGTGGCATGTTTGGGATTCACCCCTGAACCTCAGTGCTGCTGGGCAGAAGTGCTACACTTGTGTGCCCCTGAATTTACATCTAATTCTACCGGCCAACACCTACTGGGTGCCTTTGGGTGAAGAAACTTTGTTGCTCCCTGAAAGGAGAGGACTCAGCTTTAGGTATTAGATAAAGGATTATGGACCCTTCCATTATCTTCTATAATTTATCCCAGGTTTAACTTGTCACTCCATGCTGTCTTGAACTCAAGCGCTCTCGCTTGCAAACTAGATGCTCTATTGCCTGCGCCACCTCTGTTACTTTGCCTTTTGGCTATCCTCTTGTCATCGGCGGTTCCCATAAGGGATTAATCCTCCCTCTAGATATCGCTGGCTCTCCCTTGGCTAGTCACCAGTCTGACTTAGTGGAGATATGTGTCATCTGTGGGATAAACCGTAAGGGCTAACTGACCACCCCGGACTACTAGAGCGATGGCATACAGTCTTGCCTCCCTCCTGGCTGAGCTGCCTTAATGGCCACTGCCTTCTTACTCTTGGATCAGACATCCCGGAGAGCTCCTTACTGGCCAAACTTTGTTTTGATGCCATCGGAGATCCAGACTGCAGGCTATCGAGATGAGCTCAACAGCAGCCCACAAAACACTACTTAATAGTAGTATAAACCTTCTTCCTTCCACGTCTGTTTGTTGTTCCAGGGCAACTGCAAAGGATATTGCCTGTTCTGCTGGCAGAACATCACAGTTTGGCTCATCTGATGAGGACTGCTGGACCGGCGCCTTTGAGGCAGAGGTGCCCTTTAGACAAACTTTAGTTGCTTGATTGGCTTCATACCTGAGGCTTAGCAAACAGCGAACCACACAGTCCTTTTGAACATAGTGGAAGCATCCATTTTCTGAGGCTGGCATATCTGGCTAGTCTGATACAGACTCCTTAGCCAACTGCTTCTGAAGTAGAGGTCGCCTTCAAATAACACCGCTGTTTGATTTGGCTTAATATGGACCATTAGAGACTAGATCTTCACCGTCTCTGCCCCGCCATTTGCTGCTGCCTCCGGCCTGCGATTTGGTATCGCATCTTTACAGACACACAGCCACCACAAGCCCAATATCGCTCACGATCATTGTTGTAGTGAGCTCTCCATAGTTTGCCTCTTCTGGCAGTTAACTCCCTAGTGCCTCCTTCAGGGCTAAAGAGGGCCTGTCCCTGTGAAGAATCAGGTCGCTCCTTCTTTTATTGGAAAGTGGTGCTGGTGTTGAGGGCTTGGGAACTTTGTAATTCCTTATGCCCATATTGTGCACTCTTTTTTTTAGCTTAAGATGTACTTACCTACCCTCACCTTAGTGGACATGGCTGGTCTCTATGCAAGTTGATTGTTCCTGGCCTGGATGGAGGCCTCCTCTGTGTACCCTGGACATGCCTCTGGGCTTCAATCTCCTTCTAATCTAACCCATGTATCCTCTGTATACCCTGGATATCTCTCTAGCCTCCATCCCTTCTAATCTAACCCATGTATCCTCTGTGTACCCTGGATATGTCTCTGGGCCTCCACCCCTTCTTATCTAACCCATGTATCCTCTGTGTACCCTGGATATGTCTCTGGGCCTCCACCCCTTCTTATCTAACCGATGTATCCTCTGTGCACCCCGGGCATTTCCCTAGCCTCCATCCCTTCTAACCTAACCCATCTATCATCTGTGTATCCTGGACATGCCTCTGGGCCTCCATCCCCTTTAATCTTACAGTGCAAAGGGGAATTCTGCAAACCTTGATGTAAAGGGTAACACTGATGTAAAAGGCAATGCTGCAGACCCTGATGTAAGTGGGAACTCTGATGTAAAGGGGAATGCGGTGGACTCTGATATAAGGTGGTCTCTGGTGACCAGAGAACCCCTTACATCAGATTTCCTCCTTAGATTATGCTCTGCAGCATTCCCCTTTATATCTTAGTTCCCTTGCGCTGTAAGGGGGAATCCTGCAGACTCTGATGTAATGGTGAATGCCGGGAACTCTGATGTGGGGGGGGTGCTCTGGTGACCAGAGACCACCTTCTGCAGAGTAAATACACTAAGGTAAGGGGGAGCTACTGATATAAGGGGAAACCTTTACATCAGTGCCCCCTTACATTATTGTATTCACTCCCCCTAACATCAGTGAGCCCCCCTGACGGCACTGACCTCCTCTCTGGTGCACCGTGCATGGCTCAGATGGCTTCAGGTTGGTGGCTCTGGTCTTATCCTATAGTCTCCTCTCCACAGTCCACAAGCGTCTGATTCCTCCCGTAATCCCCATCCCGGCAGTGCTTTCACTCTTGATTCCTCTCCAGACTCCCCCCCAGAGACTGCAGACATGATAAAAAACAAGAGATGATCAGAGATTGCAGACATGATACAAGAGATGGATAGAGGCCGTGAACAGGATACAGGAGGTGGTCAGAGGATGCGGACAGGATACAGGAGGTGGTCAGAGGAGGTGCACAGGATACAGGAGGTGGTCAGAGGATGGGCACAGGATACAGGAGGTGGTCAGAGGATGGGCACAGGATACAGGAGGTGTTCAGAGGATGTGCACAGGATACAGGAGGTGGACAGAGGATGGGCACAGGATACAGGAGGTGGTCAGTGGATGCACACAGGATACAGGAGGTGGTCAGAGGATGCGCACAGGATACAGGAGGTGGTCAGAGGATGCACACAGGATACAGGAGGTGGTCAGTGGATGCACACAGGATACAGGAGGTGGTCAGAGGATGCACACAGGATAAAGGAGGTGGTCAGAGTATGCAGACATGTAGGAGGGCCCTCACACAGGACACAAGGCAGGCAGGGCAGTGAGGTTGGCACACACAGGGTGATCAAGCAGGGTGGTGAGGTTGGCATACACAGGGTGATCAGGCAGGGTGGTGAGGTTGGTACACACAGGGTGATCAGGCAGGGTGGTGAGGTTGGTACACACAGAGTGATCAGGCAGGGTGGTGAGGTTGCTACACACAGGGTGATCAGGCAGGGTGGTGAGGTAGGTACATACAGGGTGATCAAGCCGGGGGGTGAGGTTGGTACACACAGGGTGATCAGGCAGGGTGGTGAGGTAGGTACACAGAGGGTGATCAAGCAGGGTGGTGAGGTTGGCACACACAGGGTGATCAGGCAGGGTAGTGAGGTTGGCACAAACAGGGTGATCAGCCATGAGCCAATGCAGACTGTGCCTGGTGACCACAAAGTGTGTCACACATGCACTCTGCCCTCGGGGGACCCGGTACCCAGCGTCCGGGGACGCTCCCATACACACATACAGTGCTTGCTATGCCCCACTCTCCATGCACACACCTAGGCCCCTCCCATTGCTGCCAGCAACAATCTATCTCCGTTTCCTTCTCTACAGCGTAACAGCCTAGGGGCGTGTCAGTATCAGGGGTGGGGCTGGACGCGGTGCTGGCGGAGTGCCCCCTTACATCAGTGTCCCCAGCGGTGTCCCCCCTTACATCAGGTGTCCCAGTGGAGTCCCCCTTACATCCGGTGTCCCCCCTTACATCAGATGTCCTCAGCGGAGTCCCCCTTACATCAGGTGTCCCAGCAGAGTCCCCCCTTACATCAGGTGTCCCCAGCGGAGTCCCCCTTACATCAGGTGTCCCCACGGAGTCCCCCCTTACATCAGGTGTCCCCCCTTATATCAGATGTCCTCAGGGGAGTCCCCCTAACATCAGGTGTCCCAGTGGGGTCCCCCCTTACATCAGGTGTCCCCAGCGGAGTCCCCCTTACATCAGGTGCCCACAGCGGAGTCCCCCTTACATCAGGTGTCCCAGCGGAGTCCCCCCTTACATCAGGTGTCCCAGCGGAGTCCCCCCTTACATCAGGTGTCCCCAGCGGAGTCCCCCTTACATCAGGTGTCCCATCGGAGTCCTCCCTTACATCAGGTGTCCCCAGCGGAGTCCCCCCTTACATTAGTTGTCCCAGCGGAGTCCCCTCTTACATTAGTTGTCCCAGCAGAGTCCCCCCTTACATTAGGTGTTCCAGCAGAGTCCCCCTTACATCAGGTGTACCCAGCGGAGTCCCCCCTTTACATCGGGTGTCCTCAGCGGAGTCCCCCTAACATTAGGGGTCCCAGCGGAGTCCCCCTTACATCAGGTGTCCCCAGCGGAGTCCCCCTTTCCCCCTGAGGCGACCCTGGGG
>BLSH010237116.1:64486-88959 GCA_018402905.1 Glandirana rugosa | reverse complement strand
ATACTCCTGTGTCCACCTTCATCCCAGTGTGAGACTTCCTATAATAAAGACCGCTCACTGCTGGTGATTTGAACAGGAATGTGGTGCGATTCCTATCGGAATCGCATGCAGGTTCCCGCACCGCTCCTGTGTGAAGCTAGATTTGTCATAGTGATTTCAGCCTGGATTCACACAGGAGCGGTGCAGGAATCTGCATGCGATACCGATAGGAATCGCACCGCATTCCTGTTAAAATCGCCAGCAGTGAGTGGTCTTTATTACAGGAAGTCTCACACTGGGTTCCTGCTCAGATCTGGAAGAAATACACAAAACACACCGAGATACAAGAAGGATACACATTTTGAATGGATTCAGGCAATGATCAGAGTTCAGCTTTAAATCCTCAGCTGCTACAATGTACAGAATTTGTGGAGCTCCAGCTCTTTCAGGTTCTGTAGCTGGATAAAATATTGACTGATCTTTTTTCTTTCTTTTTTTCCAGATTAAATACTTTGATAAGAGAAGAGATTATCTGAAGTACAAAGCTGAAATGGAACGTAAAGGGTTCGAGCCGGCAGAAACGGCCAAGAACACATAGCGGCCTCTATTACAGATTTTATATAAAGACTGAACGTTCTAGATTTCGTTTTATTGGGAGCCGGAACCATAGGATTGTTTATTTGAGGACCACACAGGTTCTGCTCTGCTTTGTATATACAGAGTCTATTAAATTACTTTGGACTATATATATATATGAGGTGTGGAGTCTGTATAACTGTGTAGGGTTTTATTGGAGGCGATCCTATACACAAACTGGAACAGCCAATGGTGATGGAGCAGAAGGCTGATGCCTTGTGAAGTCTCAGGATATTGTGGAACATAAGGCTGCAGCCTTACCACTTACTGAGGTAGAACTGTGGCCTCCTATGTAAAATAAAAATATGTGTTGCAGCACTTAGTTTTCTTCTTAATGCTGCAATTACCGGTTGATCCTGCCAGTGAAATCCACCAAATTCTGCTTCCTGTGATGATGTGACAACGATGCTGCACTGTTCCTGACAGCAGTGCAGCATTGTTGCCACTTTTACATGGGGATGAGAAGATGGATGGCTATCAGCATTGTTCCTTTTGATTCACAAGCCTGTAGCTTGTCAGTGAGCACCTGGCCACACCTAGTCCTTCCCGCTGCTTTCTGGATTGGCAGCACTGAGACCCTCCCACTGTGAGCTGCAGTGTCTGGGAGGGAGAGCGTGTGAGACACAAATGGAGGAGGATGTGGATCACTCGGGGGAGGTAGAGGAAGGGACTAGTTTGGACTGCCATCTAGGATCCTTCAGATCAGTGGTACTCAACTCCTGTCCTCAGGACCTACTAACAGGCCAGGTTTGCAGGATAACTGAAATACATCACAGGTGATATAATTTGCTACTCAGTGATTGCAGTATTCTAGTCTGCATCTCCCCAAGGTAATACTTAAAGAGGAAGTAAACCCAGATTGGGTTTACTTCCTCTGTATTCCCCTGCAAAGTAAATGCATAATGGGCTACTATGCATCGCATAGTAGCCCATTATGTGCCACTTACCTGGAAACTAAGTCTGTGATGTCCAGCGCTGTCCCTTGTGCTGGCGGCGCCCATCTTCTGCCCCTCTTCCTTCCGGGGCCGTGATCTCTGGCTCTGAGACTGGCCGGAGTCGCGTGACGTCACTCCCGCGCATGCCAGTCACAGCACGGAGGCCATTTCTTCACTGCACATGTGCCAAAATGATGTCGGCACAGCTAGTACACTGCATATCTCCTGACCCGTGCAGGTTTGGGAGATATGCAGGGAACCTACAGGTAAGCCTTATTGTTTCCTGTAGGTTAAAGTGGTTGTCACAAGTTGACAACCACTTTAAAATCTGGCCTGTTAGTGGGTCCTGAGGACAGGAGTTGCGAACCACTGCTTTAGATGTAAATTAAAGTGGTTCTAAAGTCTAAACATTTTTCACTTTAATGCATTTCTTGCATTAAAATGGATGTAAACCTACCACTCACCCAGCATAAACTAATGGCACAGTATTAATGTATATATACATGCAAGCCTCCTGCATGTAAAATGTCAGCTCTTTCAGCAGTAGCAGCCTTGCAAAACACTGGAATCAATGGGTGACTCTCTTTGCTGGAGCTCGGTGGGTGGAGTCCTGGGAGAGCTGGAGGAGATAGGAGAGGGGGGAGTGTGAAGCTTTCTCTGCTCCATGCAGGAGATAAGGAAGTGAGCTGTCACTCACACAGCACGGGATGAAATGTCTCCTTTTTCGGTCTTTCTATTACCAAAAAAAGATAAGGGGATTACTCAGAGCTGGATTAACTCTTCATGGAAAGACTGGGCACAGATGACATGATATCCTCTCCTGTACAAGATAGAAGTGTCAGTTAAAAAAAAATGTTTTTCCAAGTTTACATCCACTTTAAGGTAAAAAATGTTTAGGCTTTACCCCCACCCCCTTTACTTACCAGAGCCCTTATTTGATCCAGCGCTGTGCATCTCTGCAGTTCTCTCCCCTCACTTGTCAGTGCTGTCAATCAAAGGCAGTGAAGAGGGGGCGGGGCAGAGTCCCACTGTCTGTGTCAATGGACGCAGCAGCAGGGCTCAGCAGCGAGCACACACAAGTGCCCCCATGGCAAGTGGCTTCCCATTCAGGCACTGGACAGAGAGGAGGGGCCAAGAGTGCTAGCGGGGGACCCAAGAAGAGGTTTGCAAAAAGACCAGGTATGACATGTTTGTTATTTAAAGCGGATGTAAACCCGATTCATGAAATTTGAGCTGGGCACATCTGTCTGTAGTGTTTAGTTGTGTCTCTTCAAATAGCTGTCTGGTAGCTGTCTCTTCTTCCGTAGCTCTGCTATCGGCCTGATAAGTTCTTAGTCGTCGTGGGAGGTTGCTAAAAAATAGATTAGCAGGCTGCTAAACAAAACACAGTCAGAGCTCTGCATGTGTGGGGAGGGGGTGTGTGCCTTTCCTCCAATCAGCTTTCTCACAGTGTCCAGGAATCATCTCCTCCTACATAAGAAGGAGGAAGTGGAAAATCTAACAGAATGTGCATTTTCTAAACAGTATATCAAAGTGAAGACAGAAGATATACATGTAAGACTTGTATAGGGAGGTTTGTGTCATCTCTGTGTATCATCCGAGGCTGTTCACTTCACTGGGTATATGGAGGGTTTACATCCACTTTAACCACTTGCCAACTGCACTGGGAGGCCATCATATGAGGAGGACAATGCTGATCACAGATTGAGGTAAAGAGACAATCAGTGGCTCTTTACCACACGACCAGCTGTGTCCAAACACGGCTGATCATGAACTTAAATGGAAGCTGGTTATCGGCACTCCTTTCCTTATGCTGACAGCATGAGGAGAAGATACGATAACCCGGCTTCCCTAAAAGGGACATCTACATAGGTAATCGGCACTGATTTTCAGTGTCCTGATTATTAGTGCAGTCCAAACAGTGCCCACCAGTGCTGCCAATCAGTATCACCTATCAGTGCAGCCTCATTAGTGAAGGAAAAAAAGTACCTGTTTCCAAAATTTTATAACAAACTATGAAAAAGTTTTTTGTTTATTTAGCAAAAACTAAAAAACCCCAGTGGTGATTATACCACTAAAAGAAAGCTGTATTTGTGTGAAAAAAATGTCATATGGGCCCAGTGTAGCATCACCGTGCAATTGTCGTTCAAAGTGTGACAGTGCTGAAAGCTGAAAATTGGCCTAGGCAGGGAAGGGGCATTTTCTATTATAAAATATATCCAAAAAAGTACATTTAATCATAAATTTAGGCCAGAGTGTATTATGCTACATGTCTTTGGTAAAAAAAAAAACAAATTCTCCCACATCTACTATTGGGGACACTAGAATAGTTCTGATCGTGATCGAGATACTGATCCGTACAGACACTATTTTAGTAATGGTGGTGATCAGCGACTTATAGTGTGATGTACTACCTGGCGCTGACACTGATGTCACTAATGACACTAATACAGTGATCAGTGATAATACTGTACACTGTCACTGTACTAGTGACACTGGCTGGCAGTGGCGTATCATCCATGGGTGTAGGGAGTTCACTGCACACGGGCCCCTGGGGGGGGGGCCCACTGTAATCCACCCTGCACACATGGATGATTGTCCTTTGACAGTTGGGGATGATCGGTGCGGCAGGGGGGCAGCTGTGAGCACCGATCTCCCTGTATGGCATTTCAGCTGACAGCCGCGGGAGGGAGAGGAGAAGAAGCCGATGATGAAAAGTTATACAGGGAGATTGGTCTGAGCAACTGTCCCCCCGCCGCACCAATCATCCCCCGACTGTCCCCTGTGTCTTCCTTCTCTTCCAGCCCCCCGTGTTCTCCTCCGTCCCCCCTCCCCTTCTTCATCAGCCCGCAGTGTCCTCCTCCTCCACCCCCCTTGTCCCCCACAGACTGCCTCTCTCCTTTCCCACTGGTTGCAGGGGATGTGTCAGGATGGAGAGTGTAGGAAGGGGCCGGTAAATATGTAATTTACCGGCCCCTTTTTTGTCTGAGCTGGACATAGAGAACGTTCGTTACTGATTGCTGCTGTGCACTCTGCTTCAGTTTACGAATGAACGGGAGCCTCTGTGTCCTGTCCATTAATTTTCTGTCTCAAAAGGGAGATGTCGGGGGTCTGTTTAGACCCCTGATATCTCACCAAAGCCCCTCAACAGGGCTCATTAAAAAAAAAAACTGCAATAAATATTACAAAATTAAATTGTAAAAAAAATATAGAATAAAAAAACTACTGACACCCAACCCTACCAATACCCACCTCCCTACACCTCTCCTGTACATAGTACCCACCTCCCTACACCTCTCCTGTACATAGTACCCACCTCCCTACACCTCTCCTGTACATAGTACCCACCTCCCTACACCTCTCCTGTACATACTACCCACCTCCATACACTCCACACTCCTCTCCTGTACATACTACCCACCCCCATACACTCCACACTCCTCTCCTGTACATACTACCCACCGCCCTACACTTTGCACTCCTTTCCTGCACATAATACCCACCTCCATACACCTTTCCTGCACTTACTACCACCTCCATACACTCCTCTCCCTGCACATACTACCCACCTCCATCCACTCCACACTCCTCTCCTGCACATAATACCTACCACCATACACTCCATACTCTTCTCCGGCACATACTACCCAAGTCCATACACCTCTCCAGCACATACTACCCACCTCCATACACTCCCCACTCCTCTCCTGCACATACTACCAACCTCCATACACTCCTCTCCTGCACATACTACCAACCTCCATACACTCCTCTCCTGCACATACTACCAACCTCCATACACTCCTCTCCTGCACATACCACCACCACTGTACACACCACACTGTACATTCCCTATTTAACCTTACCACATTCTACCACACCCCTTTAACCACTTGCCGTCTGCCCACCACAAATGACGGTGGGGCGGAACGGCTATTGTTCTGGGACAACGTCATATGACGTCGTCCCTTTAAGCCGGGATTGCGCGCGCATCCCGGCTCCCCAGGACACACCGCATCACTGACAGGGGTGAACAGTCATTGTCACAGCCGATCACATGGTGAACAGCCATAACCAAAGTCACGGCTGATCACAAATGGCATGTCCGTCGTTCGCGCGGCACATGCGCGTGATCGGGAGCGCGCTGCGCGTCGGTGGTGGCGTGTTCCCAGGGAACACTGCCTGTCACCGACACTGGTATCAGCCGCCGGGCCGGCGGCTGTTACCTTGTGATCGGCTGTGATCTACTTCATAGCCGATCACATCCAATGTAAACAGCGGTAACTCACTGTTACCAGCTCTTCTCTCCTCACATAGTTTCTAGTGTGAGGAGAGAAGAGCTAGGATCAGTGAGTTACTGATCTGTAAAAAAAAAAACACAGCTGTCACATCCCCCCTGCCCCCCAATGCACCTGTCATCCCATATGCCCCCATAAAGGGTACCTGTCATCAGACTGCCATCATAAAGTGCACCCGTCACCCGTCAGTGACCGTGGCATGTCACCCATCACTGACCACCGCCAGTCACCCATCACTGACCACCGCCCGTCACCCATCAGTGACCACCGCCAGTCACCCGTCACGCATTAATGATCACCACCAGACACCGGTCACCCATTAGTGACCACCTCCAGTCACCCGTCACCCATCAGAGACCACCGCCAGGCACGCGGCACCCATCAGTGACCACCACCAGTCACCCATCAGTTACCACCACCAGACACCCGGCACCCATCAATGACCACCACCAGACACCCGGCACCCATCAGTGTGCACCGCCAGTCACCCATCAGTGACCTCCACCAGTCACCCGTCACCCATCAGTGACCACCACCAGTCACCCATCAGTGACCACCACCAGAGACCCGTCACCCATCAGTGACCACCGCCAGTCACCCATCACCTATCAGTGACCACAGCCAGTCACCCGTCACCCATCAGTGACCACTGCCAGTCACCTATCACCCATCAGTGACCACCGCCAGACACCCTCGCCCATCAGTGACCACTGCCAGGCACCCGTCACCCATCAGTGACCACCACCAGTCACCCATCAGTGCCCATCGCCAATCACCTGTCAGTGACCGTCACACCCATGAGTAAACATCACCTGTAAAAGTCTCACACGTGTGGTATCGCCATACTCGGAGGGAGTAGCAGAATGTGTTTTGTGGTGTCATTTTTGCTATGTACATGCTATGTGTTGGAAATATCATATAAATGGACACCTTTGTGTAAAAATAAAAGCGTTTTCATTTGTTTCCCCACATTTTCTAAAAACTACTGGAAAAAAATGACATGTTCAAAAGACTCATTATGCCTCATAGATTATACGTTGAGGTGTTTGCTTTCCAAAATGGGGTCATTTTGTGGGTAATTCCATTGTCCTGGTGCCCAAAGACCTTCAAAAGTGTAATAGGGTGTTGAGAAATGAGATGTGTAATTTATGCTTGTAGAATGCCTGAAGGTGCTAGTTCAATGTTGGGCCTCTGTATGTGGTCAGGCTATGTAAAAGTCTCACACATGTGGTACTGCCATACTCAGGAGGAATAGCGGAATGTATTTTGGGGTGTAATTTTTGCTATGTACATGCTATGTGGTGGACATATCTTATAAATGGAAAACTTTGTGTAAAAAAAAAAATGCGTTTTCATTTTTTTCCCACATTTTCCAAAAACTACTGGAACAAAAATGAACCGTTCAAAAGACTCATTATGCCTCAAAGATTATTCGTTGGGGTGTTTGCTTTCCAGAATGGGGTCATTTTGTGGGCAATTCCATTGTGCTGGTGCTCCAGGGCCTTCAAAAATGTGATAGGTCGTCATGACATTAGATGTGTAATTTATGTCCCTAGAATACCTGACAGCACTCCCTGCATGTTGGGCCTCTGTATGTGGCCAGGCTGTGTAAAAGTCTCACACATGTGGTATCGCCATACTCAGGAGGAGTAGTAGAATGTGTTTTGGGGTGTAATTTGTGGTATGCATGAAAAATCTTCATTTTGCAAGGAATTGTGGGAAAACAATTACAACTTCAAAAAATTCACCATGCCTCTTACTAAATACCTTGGAATGGCTACTTTCCAAAAAGGGGTCATTTGGGGAGTATTTTACTTTCCTGGCTTGTTAGGGTCTCAAGAAATGAGATAGGTCGTCAGTATATCAGGTGTGATCAGATCTGATCAATTTTCAATGATTGGCACCATAGCTTGTAGACTCTATAACTTACACAAGGACCAAATAATATACACTTATTTGGGTTATCTTTACCAAAGATAGGTAGCTGTATAAATTTTGGCCAAAATTTACAAAGAAAAATTACTAATTTACAAAATTTTATGACCGAAACAAAAAAAAAGGAATTTTTTTCACAAAATTTTCAATCTTTTTTTATTTATAGCACAAAAAATAAAAACCCCCCTAGTGATTAAATACCACCAAAAGAAAGCTCTATTTGTGTGAAAAAAAGGACGCAAATTTCATATGGGTACCGTGTTGCATGACTGAGTAATTGTCATTCAAAGTGTGATAGCTCTGAAAGCTGAAAAATGGCCTGGACAGGAAGGGGGTTTTCGTGCCCAGTACTGAGGTGGTTAAGCCACACCCAATATTTGTGTGCAATCTAAGCCGCGCCCACATTCCGCCATGGTGCGCCCCACACTTTTTTTTTCTGTGCCTAGGGCCCACTTTTTGTCTTGCCCACAGGCTCACTGGTTTCATGATACGCCCCTGAAACTAAGGGTTAACTGTGGAGGGCAATCGAAGGGTTAAATGTGCCTAACAAGTGTATATGTGCTGCTTGAACTCACACAGAATCTGGTTGGCTTCTCTCCCTGAACAAAAAGAGCTCAGGGAGGAAGAAACCAGCCTGATCATGTGTGTTCTGTTTACAAACTGCCAAGGCCAATCAGCAGGTATACAGCCAAAATCATTGGCTGTAACCTGCTGACAGACTTGGGCTGTGGCCAATCACAGAACAGATCAGCAGGGAGGCACGCCTAAAAACTAAGAAGTAATCCACTACGTACCCGTACGTCTCTTAGCCCGCAGCTGGTTAAAGTGTAACTAAAGGCAGGACTTTTTTTTTTTTAGTTTTGGAAATAGTGGAGAACCATTAGAACCCCTGTCAGTTATTTTATTGCTGATCATGCTCCCGTTTTCTATTCGTCCTGTTATTACGAAAGTTAAAGAAAATCCCACATTTTGGGCTGACATCAGCACACTAATAGAGGGGAAATCTTCAAATGGGGACACTAGTTCTGGTGACATCCTGGGATTTCATCTCACTTCCTGCTCTGGCTATGGGATAGGAAGTGAAGGGAAATCTCCGCAATGGGGTACAGATGGCAAAAAAGAAAAAAAAAAAACTGTTGGGGTTATAACCTCTCCTCACTCTATCCAAAGAAGAAATGGGGTCTCTTTAAAGTGATATTAATCCCAAAGTTATTATTTTTTAGCCTACCAATTCTTACATGTGATGTCTGCATTCATTTTCTTTTTTCGGCTTTCTTTCTTCTATTTTTATCTGTTGATCCAGCCAGTAGGTCTGTTGTTTTTCAAAAGAACAAGCTCGCCAGCAGAATGTATCAGTTTACAGTGATGAGACAAATCATTTAACACTGACAGGGGTGCTTATAATGATAAGCTTTTATTTATTTATTTAAAAAAAAAACAAAAAAAAACCTTTATCCCAAAAGGAACCAAACTGTTTGCTGTAACTGCTTATTTATTATAAGGCCTCATACACACAAACGTTTTTTGATGCCAACGTTTTTAGGTTGAAAAATAGCAGAGGGCTGATTCTTAAAAAAAAAAATGCCTATTGACGCCGACGCTCACTAACGCGATGCATAACGCCTGAAAACGCCGATTTTTTTTCCCCCTGACATCGGGCCCGACGTTTTGTTTATTTTTTAACCACCTCCCATCCGCGCCATAGCCGAATGACGGCTACAGCGCGGCTCTAAAACGCCGGGAGGAAGTCTATAGAGCGTGCCCGCGGGTCGGGTGGACCCGATGTCCGCCAGAGACCCGCGATCTCCTTACAGAGAGGTGGAACAGGGAACCGCCGAAGTAAACACGTTCTGTGACAGGGGACATAGCAGATCTACTGATCCCTGTCACTGGGATCAGTTAGATCTGTCATGCCCCTGCCAACCCGGCCCCCCCACAGTTAGAACACACCCAGGGAACATTGTTAACCCCTTCACTGCCCCCTGCAGGTTAACCCCTTCACTGCCAATGACATTTATACAGTAATCAGTGGACATTTAAATTTCTGATCGCTGTATAACGGTCATTGGTCCCAAAAAAGTGTCAAAAACGTACGACATGTCCGCCCCAATATCGCAGTACTGATAAAAATCGCAGATCGCCGCCATTACCAGTAAAAAAGAATAAAATAATAAAAACGCCATAAATCAATTCCCATAGTTTGTAGGTGCTAACAACCCAATCAATAAACGCAGATTGCGATTTTTTTTACCAAAAATATGTAGAAGAATATATATCGGCCAAAACTGATGAATAAATTTGTTTTTTTATTTTTGGATATTTATTATAGCAAAAAGTAAAAAATATTGTTTTTTTTTCAAAATTGTCGCTCTTTTTTTGTTTATAGCGGCGATCAGAAATGACGCAGAGGGGATCAAATACCACCAAAAGAAATCTCTATTTGTGGGAAAAAAAGGACGCAAATTTTGTTTGGGTACAACGTCGCATGACCGCGCAATTGTCATTCAAAATGCGACAGCGCTGAAAACTGAAAATTGGTCCGGGCAGGAGGGGGGTTTAAGTGCCCAGTATGGAAGTGGTTAAAGAAACGTCCGTGTATATGAGGCCTTAGTTGGAGGTTGGCTTCAATTCGTTAGGTATATCTAAATCTGCTAGTTCATCTAACACTCGTTGCCCCCTCAGAGCTGCTGTTGAAAGAGGCCCCCTGTGCTCCTTCATCCAGAGTGGGAGTGCTCTAATACAGGAGGTGTGTTACTGGCCAGATCAGCAGGTGAAAACAGAGGGGTAAAAGCCTGAATAGCGAAAACTAATGAAGCCACCACATCTAATGGCTGGTAAGCTGCAATATAGTATGTTACTTTTTTGGGTTTAACCACTTGCCGACCGCAATATATATATATATTGTTATTTACTGGGGTTATGGCTGATAGGTAGAGATAAAGGTTTAAAGGTAAAGGAGAGATTTGGGGCCTTTTTGACCCCAGATCTCTCTATAAAGAGGACCTGTCATCCTTATTTGTATTATGAAAAAAGGGGATACAGGTTCCAGGTCCGGACCTGTGCCTGATATGGACCACGGTGCCTGCCGCGGCTCGCCACCTCTCACTTAGATACACCAAAAGACAAACAGGCGGCACTCCATGGATGTTCTTTGCTTGCAGTTTATTTCAATGCGGCATGTACAGGTACAGATGGATACAGGTAGACGCGTTTCACTCGGTGCCTCGGAGTGAAACGCGTCTACCTGTATCCATCTGTACCTGTACATGCCGCATTGAAATAAACTGCAAGCAAAGAACATCCATGGAGTGCCGCCTGTTTGTCTTTTGGTGTATCCTTATTTCTATTACAAGGGATGATTACATTCCGTATAGTAGAAATTAACACGATAAATAAAAAATAAAGGGGCAGTGTAAAAATAAAATAACAAAAAAATTTTTTTTTAAAGCACCCCCATCCCCTTGCGCTTGTGCGCAGAAGCAAAACGCATACGTAATTTGCACACGCAAACTATGTTTGCACCACACATGTGATGTATCACTGCGATCATTAGAGCAAGAGCAATAATTCTAGCGCTAGACCTCCTCTGTAACTTTAAACAGATAACCTGTAAAAAATTTGAAAGCGTCGCTTATGGAGATTTTTAAGTATCTTTGTTTGTCGCCATTCCAGGAGCGTGTGCAATTTTAAAGCGTGACATGTTGGGTATCATCATCTTTCATAAATTGGGGTATATATTGGGGCTTTCGGAAGGATTTCCCACTGTAGGACCAGAGCACTTTTTGCGACTCGGCACTGCGTTGCTTTAACTGACAATTGCGCGGTCGTGCGACGTTGTACCCAAACAACATTGATGCCCTTTTTTCCCACAAATAGAGCTTTCTTTTTGTGGTATTTGATCGCCTCTGCGTCATTTCTGATCACCGCTATTAACAAAATAAAAAGAGAAAATTTTGAAAAAAAAAATTCTTTTTACTTTTTGCTATAATACATGTACAAAAAAAAATATAATGTATTCATCAGTTTTGGCCGATTTATATTCTTCCTCATATCTGTGGTAAAAAAAAATTGCAATCGGCGTTTATTGATTGGTTTGCGCAAAAGTTGCTGCGTTTGCAAACCATGAGAATTCATTTATGGCTTTTTACTATTTTTTTTTTTTTACTAGTAATGGTGGCGATCTGCAATTTTAATCGGGACCGCGGACATGTCGGACATTTTTGACACGTTTTTGGGACCAATGACATTTATACAGCGATCAGAAATTTAAATATCCACTGATTACTGTATAAATGTCATTGACAGTGAAGGGGTTAACCTGCAGGGGGAAGTCTAGGGGTTAACTGTGTTCCCTAGGCGTGTTCTAACTGTGAGGGGGGGGGCTGGGCTGCCAGGGGCATAAGAGATCTAACTGATCCCAGTGACAGGGATCAGTAGGTCTCTTAGATGCTGCTGTGTTAATATCGGCGGTTCCCCGTTTTTCTTTTGTGCCAGGCAATCGGGGGTAGCCGGCAGACATCGAGTCCGCCTGACCCGCAGCCATACTGCTGGAGAGTGCATTGGGCATGAGCGAGGCGCCGTTTATAAACGGAGATTCGCAGGATCGTGCCACTCTGCAGCAGTAAATGTACACAAGACAGTCCGCAACCGGTTAAAGTGTATTTTTCCCCCAAAAAAAAGGGATTTTATTATAACTTACCGTAAAATCCTTTTCTCTGAGTTCACTGACAGACACAGCCTTCTTATGACACGTGGGTTATGCTCATCCTACTAGGAGTAGACTAGGCAAAAATAAAACAAAAGCATAGGTTGGCCCCTCCCAGGGGGCCGTCCTCACCTCAGCATATAATCCCCCTGCTCTGTATAGCACATCAGTTCGTAACAAGCCGTACAAACTCAACAGAGGGGTGGGTGCTGCATCTGTCAGTGAACTCAGAAAAAAGGATTTCACGGGAAGTTATAATAAAATCCCTTTTACTCTTCCGCTCACTGACAGACGCAGCCTTCTTATGACACATGGGGACGTCCCAAAGCTGCGCCAATCAAGAGAGGTGGGCAAACTATAACAACTGTACCCAACAAAAAAAGCCCTCTCAGGCGGCGCTATCCGCGCCTACACTGCCGCTTGTAATACTTTGCGGCCAAAAGCAGCATCCGCCGATGCTGAAACATCAACTTTGTAAAACTTAGTAAACGTGTGCACTGAGGCCCAAGTAGCCGCTTTGCACACCTGAGACACCGAGGCTTGGTGTCTAAACGCCCAGGAAGTACTAACTGCCCTGATGGAATGAGCCGTGACCGGAAAAGGGGGGACCTTCCCCGAATCTCATATGCATGAGTCCCGGTCTTCCTGATCCAACGAGAAATGGTAGCGGACGAGGCCACCATGCCTTTGCGCGACCCTTCCGTCAGCACAAATAAAGAATCAGACTTCCAAAAAGAAGCTGTAGAAATCAAATACACCCGCAAGGCCCTCACCACATCCAAAGAATGCAGTTCAACCTCTTTGGGATGTGACGGGTGCGGGCACAATGAGGGGAGAACAATATCCTCATTTAAATGAAAAGAAACCACCCTCGGAAGAAACAAAGGGGAAGGTCGCAAAACCGCCTTGTCCTTATGAAGGACCAAGTAATGGGACTTGCAGGATAACGCTGCCAACTCAGACACCCGCCTAGCAGATGTGACAGCCACCAGAAAAGCCACTTTCTGCGATAACAGTTGCAAGGGAATGTCCCTAGTCTTTTCGTATGGTGGTTTCTGCAGCACAGAAAGCACCAGACTCAAATCCCACGGCGCCAAGGGCGACCGTATCCAAAGGAGCCACATGATGTACTCCCTGTACAAATGTACGGATCAACGAATGAGATGCCAATGGCCGCTGAAAAAGAACCGCCAGGGCCGAAATCTGACCCTTAAGTGTACTTAACGCCAGGTTCTTGTCCAGTACCTGCTGCAAAAGTCAGTACTCTGGACACTTTATAAGAGCGGGGGTTCCAACCCCCTGCCTCGCACCAGGTAATATAGGCCTTCCAGGTCCTATGATAAATCTTACGTGAGGTACCTTTACGTGCTTCAATCATAGTAGGGATCACGGAGTCTGAGACACCCCTATCCCTCAACACCAGGGACTCAATAGCCAAGCCGTCAAAGCCAGCGAGGGTAAAGCAGGGTGCAAGATGGGCCCCTGAGATAGTAGGTCTCCGCGAAGTGGAAGACGCCACGGAACATCCGACACCATCCGCACCACGTCGGCGTACCAAGGATGCCGAGGCCAATCCGGGGATACCAGGATTGTCGGGATTCCCTCTGCTTCTATCCTGCGCAAAACCCGCGGTAGAAGCTTTAAAGGAGGAAAGACGTACAGTAGCTGATACCGACCCCAGGGTGCTACCAGCGCGTCCGAGGCGACCGCCAACAGATCTCTTGTTTGCACACAAACCTTGTGATTGAACCTGGAGGCCATGAGGTCTACCTCTGGCGTGCCCTACTTGAGGCAAATCTGGCAGAACACTTCTGGATGTAGGGACCATTCCCCCTGATCCAGAGTCCGGCGGCTGAGAAAGTCCGCCTGCCAGTTTTCCACGCCTGGGATGTAGATTGCAGAGAGAGCTGGCATGTGAAGTTCTGCCCACCAAAGGATCAGAGCCGCCTCTGCGGCTGCTGCCGAGATTCTTGTTCCGCCCTGATGGTTCCCATATGCCACCGCCGTGGCATTGTCTGACTGAATCCGGACAGGGAGGCCTCGCAGCCTTTCCGACCAACGGGACAGACAAAGTCTGATCGCTCTCAGTTCCAGTACATTTATTGGAAGGCAAGCTTCCTGCACTGACCAACGACCCTGGGCAGAGAACTGACCCAGGACCCCTTCCCAGCCCGATAGGCTGGCATCCGTCGTTACTATCAACCAATTGAGGGGGAGAAAACACCAAATCAAGTATCCTCGGGACTGATGATCCAACCTGATCAGTCTGTCTAGGGATAGAGGAGATTTGTCCCAAATCGCCTTCTGCAGGAGCCGAGTGTGACTCTGGGCGTAAGGTATCGCTTCGAAAGTCGACACCATGAGCCCCAACACTCGCATACAGAACCGTGATAACAGGGTTCGCACTGCTGCCTGAAGTGTCAGGAGCTTGTTTGGTGGTAAAAACACCCTTGCCAGCCCCGAGTCCACAATCAGACCCAGGTATTCCAGCCGGCAGGATAGAGTCAACAATGACTTCTGCAGGTTGATTAGCCAACCGAATTCCTCTAACGTGGACACCGTGATTGTCACATTCTCCTCCAGAGCCGCAGCAGACTCTGCTCTCAGGAGTAAATCATCAAGGTATGCTACTACCGCGATACCTCTCTGTCTCAGCAGCGTCAGCATCGGGGCCACCACCTTGGTGAACACTGGGGGAGATGAAGCCAACCCGAAGGGAAGTGCCACAAACTGGTAATGCAGGTCCCCCACTGCGAAGCGTAGAAAACGCTGGTGACTGTGACAAACAGGAGCGTGGAGATACACGTCCCTGATATCCAGGGACGCCATGAATTCCCCTTGGTGCAGGGCAGCCACGACTGAGCGGATGGACTCCATCCTGAATCTCTTCGTCTTTACGAATCGGTTTAATGCCTTCAGGTCCAGAACTGGCCTGACACCGCCCTTTTTGGGCACCACAAAGAGGTTTGAGTAAAACCTGTGAAATCTTTCCACCATGGGTACCGGTACAATCACCCCCTGTTCGGCAAGCGCCCTGAGGGAGACTCAAGTTTGAAGGGAAGAGCCTTTCTGGGGGCAGAGAGATGAATTCTATCCTGTACCCGGAGGACACCACCTCCCGTACCCACCGATCGGTGATGCGGGCAGTCCATCTGTCTGCGAACCCCAGCAACTGGCCCCCCACCCGTGAGACGGGCAGGGGCAAACCATCATGCAGAGGTTGATTTATCCTTCACTTTTTCGGACTTATGCTGCCAGGGCCTTTTACTGGGCCCAGCGGAAGCCTTACCGGACTTGAAGCCCTTACCCGCTGAGCCGGGTGCCCGAAAAAACTTCTTCTGACCTAAAGAAACAGGGCCCTGCCTACGGCGAAAATCCCGCCGCTTTGGCTCTGGAAGGAAAGTACTCTTCCCTCCCGTGAAATCTTTAATGATTTCATCCAACTGTGGGCCAAACAGATGCCCTCCCTGAAAGGGAAGATCTGCAAGAGCTTTCTTTGAAGCCTGGTCGCCCGACCAAGAGCGGAGCCACAGCACCCGCCTGATAACAGTTGCAAAAACAGACATTTTTGACAATATGGGAAAAAGGTCCAAAGCAGCATGGCATATGTAGCGGAGACACTCTTCCAAATGTTGTGCTCGCTGCACCTCAGCCTGTGCACATTCACAAGTTAAACCAGTGTGCAGTGTGGCAGCGTGCTCGTGAAGAGATTGTGCCGCCATCACAGCCGCTAGAGCCGGCCGCATGGCTGACCCAGCCAACAAGAACAGTGCCTTAGACAATGCCTCCGTGCGGCGATCGGCCACCTCCTTAAAAGACGGAGACCCATCCAAGGGAATGGTCGTTGCCTTATTCAGACGGGCCACCGAGGGGTCCACCATTGGGTAAGCCCATCTCTTGGTAAAGCTATCCTCAAAGGGGTAGCGAACAGCAAAGCTTTTAGGAAAAACAAAGGAATTTGGTGGCCGCAGCCATTCCTTGAACACCGCCTCTTCAAACACCTGATCATAAGGGTAAGCACTAGGGGACCTAGGGGGTTTAAGTGATCCACAAATATATGTGGACTCGTGCGATTGCCCTGCTTGGTCAAGCGGAAGTCGCAGATACCAGTGATCAGAGCGGCCACTATCACTTTATCACACGAAAAAGGAGCCTCCTGATCACCTTCGCCTTCTGACAGCAGTTCACCCTCTGATAGGTCCACAGGTGTGACCACTGAGGTGCTTTCTGGATCTGAATCCTCCCCTGAGGAATGAGGGGGGGTGGGCTTTTTTTGGGGCCCCCCGGAACCGGGTCCCCCTACCGGGGAAAGAACTCCCCAAATACCGCCCTCAGCTGTTCCAAGGACACCAAGGTTCCCGGGGTGGATTGTTGATCCGCAGGTACACCTGCCATAGCCTTGCCAGCCTCTGACATCCCAGCCTTCCGGCACCCCCACTGTGTGACCACCACCTCTACCCCACCAATCAGCCAGGGAAACCCGAGAGGATTGCTCCCACCACTACCAGCACCCAGGGAGAGCCAGCTATACTTGCTGTTTTAAATGCCTCAGCACTTGTGACCGGAATGAGCAATTCCACTGCACTTCAAGAGTCTGCACCGTCGTCTGCCAGCCACGTTGTCCAAGTGAAACCGTAAGTAGTACTGCCGTTTATATCACTTCCTGTAACATCCAAGAACGACCACTGGGGGCCGCCAGAGGACAGGCTGACAACCACATGGGCTACCAAACAATGGACTCTGCCATCAACACAAGCAGAGCTTATAAAAAAATGGCGTGGATGAACGAAAGGTGATCCACACCGAAAGGCGGCGAACCGCTTAATGCAGCGCTCCGAATGGTCAGTGCAAGGTGTGGTACTGCGGGGGGGGGGAGATAATCCTCAAAGGGGTACCGCCCAGAAGTGCCCCACTAACAGACCCCCACTGGCCGGCTACCACAGAAGCTGCCCAGGTGCCTACTCTCCGTGCCCCTAGGACGGAAGAGGGGTCTACTTACCAATCCGGCAGGCGCAGAGGGTAGCCACCCGGAGCAGACTTACCTCCCCATAGAGAGGCATGCTGCTGGCCAGGCCCCTGGACAGGAACAAGCTAGTCACTGGGCTTCAGCCACTGGCCACCCGCACGGAATGGGCGCTATGCAGCGGGCCCCCGCTAAGGGTAGCTCGCATAGTGTGGGCTGGACTGGGGAAAGTTTTTGGATTCTAGATATCCTCTATACCACCAGCCAGCTTCTTGATAGCAGTCTTCATCAGATGAATCTTCAGGAGACCGCAGATCCCACAGGGAACCAGGTCTACTCCTTGCACTAGGCAAATTAAAACTGATGTGCTATGCAGAGCAGGGGGATTATATGCTAAGGTGAGGATGGCCCCCTGGGAGGGGCCAACCTATGCTTTTGTTTTATTTTTGCCTAGTCTACTCCTAGCGATATGAGCATAACCCACGTGTCATAAGAAGGCTGCGTCTGTCAGTGAACGGAAGAGTAAATAGCATTTGAAAAACCACTGTGGAAGTCTCCACAGACTGGTCTAACACAGATGATCTCATCTTAAATCCTCCCTTGTATGGGGAAATCCCTTATATGAGATACTTACACCGTCCACCTCACTTCAATCTCCCCAAACAAGGGGGATGAACTTTCATTATACTTTAATAATATATCATATTTCTCCTGGTAATCAGGACATCTTTGGCGCAGTTCACTGCACCCCCCCACCGAGGGGATTAAGTGTGAGCCTCTGCAAGCCCTTGGGCAGAGACGGGGTACCCAGCTACGGGGGCGGGGACAGCCCATGATGAGCCATACTTTGCTGATTGTTTTTAACCACACTCTGGTTTCTGGGACTGGTGCCGAACAACCAATGCTCAGTGACAAATAAAAGGATACTTTCCCCTGAGGAAGCCCTACAAAACCTTTAAAGGTTGAAACGTGTTGGGAATCGACGCAGCTATGGCTGTATTGTATGCTATCCTTCATTTTGTGACATTTTATGATGATGTACAGGTCCCTTGTTTGTAAAACCAGAGCTCATGTTTTATATTGTGAACATACTTGTAGAAACGCTAAATACATTTTTAAACCAAAAATTGGTATTCTATATTTATGTTAATACTAAATCATACCGTTTATCAAACTTTGCTGCCACTAAACCCTCATTGAGGGATCCTCCCATTGTATACGTTAACCAAGGGGAGGGCAGCATACAATATTTCTCTATTAGTACCCATCTGTCCATGTAATATATAAAATGTTTGAGGGTTAAAAGTAATTTTCTAGCAACAAATACGGATTTAAACCTGTAAACAAAAAGTGCCAGAAAAGGCCTGGTCTACGGCTCTCAGACCCATCTCTTGTGTCTATTTGATGGTTGTTGGACAGAACAGGGGACACCGGGACAAACAAAGCAATAAAGAGATTGTCTAGTTCTAGTACTTTCTCCTATCCCTAGTTTTTTTAACCACTTCAGCCCCGGAAGGATTTCACACTTTAGGACCAGAGCACTTTTTGCGATTCGGCACTGCGTCGCTTTAACGGACAACTGCGCGGTCGTGCGACGCTGTACCCAAAAGAAATTTGCGTCCTTTTTTTTTACCACAAATAGAGCTTTCTTTTGGTGGCATTTGATCCCCTCTGCGTCATTTCTGATTGCCGCTATAAATAAAAAGAGTGACAATTTTGCAAAAAAAAAAGTTTTCTTACTTTTTGCTAAAATACATATCCAAAAATATATATATATATAAAAACATTTTTTTTCATCGGTTTTGGCCAATTTATATTCTTCCTCATATTTTTGGTTAAAAAAAAAAAATCGCACTCAGCGTTTATTGATTGGTTTGCGCAAAAGTTGACATGTTTACGGATGATGAGAATTCATTTCTGGGGGTTTTATTTTTTTCTATATTTTACTAGTAACGGCAGCAATCTGCGATTTTTAGTGGGACTGCGATATTGCGGCGGACATGTCGGACCATTTTGACACTTTTTTTGGGACCATTGGCATTTATACAGCGATCAGTGCTATAAAAATGCACTGATTACTGTGTAAATGCCATTGGCAGGGAAGGGGTTAATATGGAGGGGGCGCTCTAAGGGTTAACTGTGTTCCCTCACTGTGTTCTAACTGTATGGGGGCTGGGCTGGCAGGGGGATGGTAGTGATCACGGCTCCCATATACAGGAAGCCTGTGATCACAGCCCTTCCCTACCTATCAAAACTGAGATCCGTGTTCACTTACACAGACCTCCGTTCTTTCACTGCGGGGGGTGGGGGGAATCGCAGGTAGCCAGCGGCAATCGAGTCCTCCCTACCTGCTCCCTGGCCCCCCGGAACACAGTAAGCGTGCCAGCGCGTGCGCTCACAATGCTGGTTATTGCAGCCGCCATCCTGTGATGGCGGTTTGCGATAACGAACCACTTTGCCGCCGTCATGCTGCAGCGGGAGGTTGGCAAGTGGTTAAACATGTAATATTTATTAAAGTTTTTTTGTTTTTTTTAGCAAAATGTACAAAACAGAAAGAAGAATCTACAGCATAGAACCAAAATAGCAGCAATCCATACACCCACATGCTCCTTATGGCAGTATATAATGAGATCTTAGAGCACCCATGTGGCACGGCGTACAATGGATAAGGGGAAAGTACAATGTGCAGTGGACACAGCATTTCTAGGAGTATTCAATGACCTCATAGAGAAGCCTCCAAGGGGCAGAAAAGGAAGACAGTTTGTTATAAGTAATGAGTATCAACCTGCTGCCCCAGAAATGGGTGTTGTAGGGCAGTGGTTCTCAACCTCAGTCCTCAAGTTCCCCCAACAGGCCATGTTTTGGGAAGACCTCTTAGATAAAATAGCTGTCCAAAAGCCAGTGACTCTGATATAAAGCACTTGTGCAAGATAAAGGAAAACCTGTAAAAATGGCCTGTTGGGGGTACTTGAGAACAAGGTTGAGAACCACTGTTGTAGAGGACTATATGGGTCCTTTGACTAGCGTAGGAGAGGGACGGCTGGAGAGGCCACCAAGAAGACCACACTTTTCAGAATTTTTTTTTGGACAGCCCTTATGTTGGTGGGTAAGCTCCTCTCTCCAATATGGTATTAAAGCGGAGGTCCGGGCTAAAAAAAAAAATTAAAAGTCAGCAGCTACACATACAGTAGCTGCTGACTTTTAATATTAGGACACTTACCTGTCCTGGACTCCAGCGATGTCGGCACCCGCCGCCGATCTTCGGATCGGGGGACGGGTGCAGCCGCTTCCATCGCGGGTAAGGGAACCCGGACGTGTAAGCAGTACAGCTTCACGCCGGGCACCTTACCGCGCATGCGCGAGCTCTGCCACGCTCTGCTACTGGCCAGGCGGCCAGTAGCAGAGCGAGCAGGGAGGAGGGAGCCGGGCTTCTGATGTCAGCGGCCGCGTCCGCCGGCCAGAACTCCCGGAAGTGTGGAAAAGGACACCTGTCTAAAGACAGGTGTCCTCTTCCCCCTCCCCCCCGAAAGGTGCCAAATGTGACACCTTAGGGGGGGAGGAATCGAACCAGCGGAAGTTCCACTTTAGGGTGGAACTCCGCTTTAACTGCATCTTGCCATGGTGCTGTGGTGGGGGAGGGGCAAGAAGACCGCCTTCTCCGTGCTATAGGTTTACGAGCAAGGAAGGGCAGACGTACAGTAGGGGAAAAGAATGATTCTATCCCCTGCAGATTTTGTAAGTTTGCCCACTTACAAAGAAATGAAGGGTCTATAATTGTTAGGTGTATTTTAAATGATGGAGACAGAATATCAACCAAAAATCCAGAAAAAACACACAATACAAATGTTATCAATTGAGTTGCAGTTCAGTGAGTAAAATAAGTATTTGATCCCCAAGCAAAACCTGACTTAGTACTTGGTGGAGAAACTCTTGTTGTCAAGCACAGAGGAAAGACGTTTCTTGAACCAGGTTTGCACACATCTCAGTAGGGATTTTGATCCACTCTTCTTTACATATCTTTGCTGTCTCTTGGCAAACTGGAAAGTTCAGCCCCTGCCATAAATTTTCTATAGGATTAAGGTCTGGAGACTGGCTAGGCCACTAGATGACCTTAATGTGCTTCTTCTTGAGCTACTCCTTTGTTGTCTTAGTGGTATGTTTTGAATCATTGTCTTGCTGAAAGACCAATCTATGACCCATCTTCAGTGTTCTGGCTGAGGGAAGAAGGTTCTCATCCAAGAGTTTACAATACACAGCCCTGTCCATTGGCCCCTCAAGGCGGCAAAGTCAGCCTGTACCTTTAGCAGAGAAACAGCCCCAAAGCATAATGTTTCCACCTCCGTGCTTGACTGTAGGGATGGTGTTCTTAGGGTCATAGTCAGCATTTTTCTTCCTCCAAATACGGCGAGTCCCCCTCCTTAAGAAGGCACGTGTACAGTCACGCCAATGAACATCTAAATGATTCACAGAAAGATTTGGAGAAAGTGCTGTGGTCAGATGAAACCAAAATTGAGCTCTTTGGCATTAACTGGACTCGCTGTGTTTGGAGAAAGAAAAATGCTGACTATGACCCCAAGAACTCCATCCCTACAGTCAAGCACGGAGGTGGAAACATGATGCTTTGGGTCTGTTTCTCTGCTAAAGGTACAGGCTGACTTTGCCACATAGAGGGGCCAATGGACGGAGCCATGTATTGTAAGATCTTCGATAAGAACCTTCTTCCCTCAGCCAGAATGCTGAAGATGGGTCTTCCAGCATGACAATGACCAAAAACACACCACCAAGGCAACAAAGGAGTGGTTCAAGAACCACATTAAGGTCATGGAGTGGCCTAGTCAGTCTCCAGACCTTAATCCTATAGAATATTTATGGAGGGAGCTGAAACTTCGAGTTGCCAAGAGACAACCAAGACATTTTAAGAATTTAGAAAAGATCTTGTAAAGAATAGTGGACCAAAATACCTCCTGAGATGTGCAAACCTGGTCACCAACTTCAAGAAACGACTTACCTTGCTTGTAAATAAGAGTTTCTCCACCAAGTACTTGCTTTGCTTGGGGGATCAAATACTTATTTAACTCACTGAACTGCAACTCCATTTATAACATTTGAATCATGCGTTATTTTCTGGATTTTTGTTTTATATTCTGTCTCTATCGTTTAAAATACACCTATGATAAAAATTATAGACCCCTCATTTCTTTGTAAGTGGGAAAACTTATACAATCTGCACGGGATTAAATAATTATTTTCCCCACCGTATAAGCAACAATTTGATGGATGGCTGAACAGCGTATCCAGGGCTGATGCTCAAGAGTGCCAAATTGGGATCGAAGGGTAGTAGTAAAGAGCAGAATTCCCGAACCATCTGTAATATGCTGGACCAGCATCTATATAATTTAGGGCAACGCCAAAGCATGTGAATCAAGGTACTGTCAGCACTAGAGCAGTGGTTCTCAACTCCGGTCCTCGGGACCCACCAACAGGTCAGGTTTGCAGGATAACTGAAATACATCACAGGTGATGGAATTTGCTGCTCAGTGATTGCAGTATTCTAGTCTGCATCTCCCCAAGGTAATACTTAAAATCTGGCCTGTTGGTGGGTCCCGAGGACTGGAGTTGAGAACCACTAATCTAGAGCATCTAAGGCAACATGGGGATTTCATTCTACCCCAAGAATACAATTTTTAGAGAGTATAACAGACTATGTAATATAAAAACAGTAATTACGTCAGTTTCTGAGCGGAAGAGATACAAGAAGACTTCTTCCAATGCAGCTGTCCATTGGCCGCCCATCCATATTGCCCACATCCTGTCTCACCACAACATACATGCACCATGGAGGAGGCCCTTTCCCCAGTTTTTAAGGATACTCATTGTCCCCTGCGTTGCACAAGTTTACAACTTTTGAATTGCCCACTGAATTTATCTAGCTTTAACTACAATGGGCTTCATGCACAAAAGCATGCGATATGTTGGTGTCCAGACGCATTTTCCCTAAATACCACATGCGATCCTGAAACTGTCAATTCACTATACTGCTTTGTGGTATTTACAACACAACGCTTAGTAACTACTGCATAACCAGGCATTAAACTCAATTCACAGAATGAAATAAATAATTAAATAGTGATCGAGGCATGCGATATTTATGGAATGTGTACTGGTTGTTAAGGACGCCGTTAGCCACACGCTCCTTAACAACGCAACATTTACTACTATAAATACGTCGACTAGATTTTCACTACTAGTAAACTTCATGAAAAGCTGAATGTAAAAAAAAAATTGCCGGAAAGGAAAAATTAAGAAAAAAAAAAAACAGAGTGGGGTCTCCCCCAAATCCATACCTATGGGTCTGGTATGGATTTTAGGGGAGACCCCACACCTTTTTTTTTTTTCTTAATTTTTCATTGCCGGCAATTTTTTTTACATTCAGGTTTTTATGAAGTCATACGGTATTTTAGTAGTGAAAATATGCGGTAATTTAACGCCTGGCGGTAGTCGGCATATTTATTTATAGTAGTAAATGCGGCTTTGTTAAGGAGCGGGGGGCTGAAGGTGTCCTTAACAACCAGTAACTGTCATGGTTAAGAATCGAGTCTTTTCTGCTGACAGCTGAATGTAAAAAAAAAAAAAAAAAGAATTGACGGAAATGAAAAAACAAACAAACAATGTGGTGGTTCCCCTCAAAATCCATACCAGACCCGAAGGGCCTGGTGTGGATTGGGGGGGGAAGGGGGGCAGGTCGTTTTTTTTCTTCTTAATGTTTCATTGCTTATTAATTATTGTTTTTTATATTTAGATGTCAGCAGGGAATCCCACTTACAGCCGACTACTCATCGGTTGTTAAGGACACGGCGGCCGCCCACTCCTTAACAACCATGACAGTTACTGGTTCTTAAGGATGCCCCCTCCTTAAAAGCGGAGTTCCACCCAAAAGTGGAACTTCCGCTTTAAGTGAAGGTGAGCCCCTGACATGCCACAATTGGCATTTCATTTTTTTTTTGGGGGGGGGGGGGGGGGGT
>BLSH010237116.1:49989-64476 GCA_018402905.1 Glandirana rugosa | reverse complement strand
ACCCTGTTTTCACAGGGTCGCAGGTCCCACTTCCTCTCCTGGCGCCACGGCTCCAGAAGGAAGTTCACCCCTCCCCTCTCCCTCCCGGCGATCTTCTGGGACACGTCACAGGTCCCAGAAGATACATCAGCCATTCACATCGCCGGCACCACACAGAGGAGGGGGAGAGGAGCAATGCTTTGGGCGGCCGTATCGCTGGAGCATGGATGGGACAGGGAAGTGTCTGATCATTAAAAGTCAGCAGCTACACTTTTTGTAGCTGCTGACTCTTAAAAGGGTGGAACTACATGTTATTTACTACTGTAAATAAAATACGCCGGCTACCGCCAGCCCTTAAATTAGAGCATGTTTTCACTACTAAAATACTGCATGACTTCATAAAAAACTGAATGTAAAAAAAAAAAAATAAATGAATAATTGCCAGCAATGAAAAATCCCCCCCTGGGGGTATGCCTGGTATGGAGGGGCCTGGTATATTTTTTTTTCTTCATTTTTCATTTCCAGCAAGTATCCTTTTTACATTCAGCTGTCAACGGGCCGCTGACAACTCATTGGTTGTTAAGGACGCGGCGGCCGCCCACTCCTTAACAGGGCGGTATTTACTACTGTAAATAAATATGCCTGCTACCACCAGCATGTTTTCACTACTTAAATACCGCATGACTTCATAAAATGTCTCATGGGGTATTTTAGTAGCACTTTTTTGTGAATGCCAAAAAAACTTTTGAAAAACGCTAAACGGTATTTTACCACTTCCTGAATGGAACCCAATATGTCAAATGCTGCTGACCAATCCAGAGCAGAAACCTACTGAGACCTGCACCCGCACCCTGCTCCTGTCTGCAACCCAACACAACCAGCAGACGCTACGTCTCCAATCTTTGGGTGCCACCATATTACAAGGAATTGGTTGCACTACACAGACCATGTTATGAGAGTGTAACACTCTGCATAACACTGTGCCCATGTGAAGGGGCCTATAATAGGGCATTAGCAGTGGAAGTAAATGAGCTGAACCTTACAGCTTGCTGGTTACACAGATAAAATATATATATATATACACACTGCAAGTTCACTCTTGTCCAGTAAGAGAAGAAATGGGGCTATATTCAGAGGCCCAAAAAAAACACACAATTATCTTTATTAAAACATATTTAATAGAAAGAAACCTTTCATGGTCAATAAAAAAAAAACAATTACTGCCCCCCAGAATCTAACCATTTTTTAAAGTGGACATATCCTTCAACCATTCTGGCTTTAATAATTAAGAAAAACTCACACAGGTTCTAACTCTTTAAAAAAAAAAAAAAACATGGTTTGGCCAGAGTTCCACTTCCATACCACTTAGGCCCCTTTCATAGGATCGGTCCAATTGGGTCCGGCTGTCCATTTTTTCAATCCAGACCCGATCAGACCCTCTATTCTACTCTAAGAGGGCTCCCAGAATGCAGCACTGTATAGCAGATGTGAACTATGCGAAGGCAAAAACAAACACCTGATTAGCAAAAGATGAAACTTAAAAAATGCATTTTTAATTACAGCTGTAATAATGCATCCGGCAGTCCATGGACTCCAAAGGAAGTGGCTCTAAAGACAAAAATTAAAAAAAAAAAAAAAAAGATTGCTGGACGGACTGAAGAATATTCAGCGGAGAGATTTACACTCATTTCCCATTGTCAGTGGAAAAGAAAAGGAACAGTTGTTCTTATGGCAGCTGAGGAGAGATTTCTGTTCACTTCCTGTTGTCACTGGATTAGAAACATAGTGGGAATTTACTGATGGAGACACCTGTTCTGGTGACAACTAAGGAGAGTACTCGATTTCTTTTCCAGTTACCACAAGAAGGGAGTAGAGGGGAAATTTTCCAATGGAGATACCTGTTCCTGTGGTGGCTAAGGATTCATTTCTACTCATTTCCTTTTGTCACTGAAAAATAAATTTTCCTACTGGGACACCGGTTCTTGTGAGGAGAGATTCCTATTCACTTCTTGTTATAACTGGAATAGAAATAGAGGGCCCATTTTTCTTATGGGGACGCCTGTTCTTATGATGGCCAAGCAGAGATTTCTTCTGACTTCCTGATGTCACTGGAAAAGACATAGAGGGATAATTTTCCTGTGTGGCTATCTGTGACAGTTAAGCAAAGATTTGTACTCATTTACTGTTGTGTCTCTGAAACAGGAAGCGAGGGCAAATCACTCCAATGATGACACAGAGCACACAAAAAATATGGCAGTGGCTTTAATTCTTCCCCACTCTATCCAAAGGTTTTGGTTGGGGTGCCACTTTAAAAGCCCAGTAGCAAAGGTGGGAGCCCCTCAGGGTGACCAGAGCAGGTGTGAAGACCTGAGACCCCAACATCCTAGGTCTCCGAGGGATTTACGAACCCATCTTATTGACCTTTCAGTAAGTAAAGTTAGGCTGCATGCCCTGAGTAGGCCAAAATACAGAATCGTAATTTCTGAGCGGAACAAGCTGCTAATTCAGACCTAAAGTCATTTTGGCAGCTGCACAGCGTCTCTGATGCCGCAGGAGGTTGCAGCTCTGGGAGAAGGAGCGCCCGCACTTGCCGCACACAAACGGCCTCTCTCCCGTGTGGACGCGCTGGTGTTTGACCAGTGTGGACTTCAGGGCAAAGCAACGTCCGCACTCTGTGCACTGGAACGGCTTCTCTCCGGAGTATTTGACAATGGTAGATCTGACCAGGAAGCTCTGCTCCCCCACACAGGGACTGGATGGCCTGTCCAGATGACAGCTCTGGTGTTTAAGGAACGTTGACTCCGACTTGAAGGAGAGCCGGCAGATGGCACAGGAGAAGTGGTGGTTGGCACTGTGTGCTTTCTGGTGGAAGGAGAAGTCCGAGGGGTCGGTGAAGCATTCGTCACACTCCGTACAGTGATACAACTTTACTTCCACTTCTGACCGGTCTGTCAGAGATAAAATGTACAAAGGTCAACAGACTGAATGGTTTAGATCAATGGTTCTCAATCACAAGGACATGGCTTACTGCTGGAGCCATGGCCTCCCTCTTCCCGGGCCTCCAGCCAGCTGCAGATTCCCTAACCTCCTACAACGCCTCCCAGATGCCATACAGCTACCCAACCTCCCATAGTGGCTCGCGGTGCTACTCAATCTTTTGCAGTACCCCCAGGCCTCCTAAGAGCCCTTAGGCCCCACAGTGCCCCCAATATGCAGAGCCTTGTGCCCCCCATAGTGCTCCTAACAGTGTCCCGCAATGCCGTCTAGTCTCCCCCATTGCCTATGCAAAGATCCCATACTTCTGGAGACACCAGCTCCCCCAAAAGACCCCATCTCCCAGATGTGTCCACAGCTTCCTCCAGAAACCTCATCCCCTACAGGACCACCAAGTTTGCTGCAGAGCCCCCTTCAGAATCTTCATCAAGAACAGCCCTGAAAATATGGCTACCTATCTCCTCAACGTGGACACAGGCAGCAAGAAAATCCCATCAGAGGTTCTCACTCTTCCCTGCTCTATTTAACAGTACAAATAAGGTTTGGCTGGAGTTGTGTTTTAATAAACTGGTACTGCATATACAATTCTCTCTATTAATTCAGTCTCACCTTCTGTGATGTAATCTGGTTCACTATCTTCCTCCTTACACCGGATTATTAGATCTTCAGCCTCCACCTATCACATAAGAACACATTGTGCTGATCATAAAATGTCACACAGAAGACATGACAAATGACTCCTGGAAATTAGCCAGGAAAGGATAGCTATACCTGGTAATCCTCTGTATCTGTCCTGTTCTCCCTCTCTGTGCAGTCCTGAATATAGGGGACACTCCCACAGCTTTCTGCCCGATTCCTTTTACTGCAGCCACCTGGAAAGAAACACATGAAGACAGACGCGTCAGTTCAGTTTGTGAAAGTGTCAGTTGTGTTTGCCTACAGCCCAAAGCAACAGGGGGATATACTGGGAGAGTGGAATAAAAAGAATCGATTTACTGACAGTCACTGGCTCTCTGCAGAACGAGAATTGAATGATCAGCGGCTCAGCTCTCACTGTAGAAGAAGCAAGGGGGGGGCAGATGCAGCATTGGATCAAGGCAGATAGATAAGGAGAGCCGGCAACCCCGTATCAAAGTCTTTATTTAGCTAAAGAATAGTGAAGATAAGAACAGTTTACATGTTTTGGCAAATATCCTTATAGCCTTAGGCCCCTTTCACACAGGCTTTCCGATCAGGTCCGCCTGTCAGTTTTTCAAGCGGACCTGCACTCCTATGGAGCAACAGATGTCAGCGATGATGTGTCTGCTGACACCCGCCGTTATCCGATCCACTAAATGCAGATGGATGGTGGTCCTATTTTCCATTTGTCTGGCGGATCAGATGGGATTGAATGAGAAAAGACTGGTGGTCTATTTTCACCCAATCTTCCCATAGAGGGGAGTGGGACTGGGTCCTTCTCCGTTCTACACAGTGAGCGGAGACGGACCTGTCATTCGCCTGCTCAGCAGGAATCAGCAGAGCGATAACCTGTGGAGCAATCCCCCACTGAGCAAAGCGGAGTCCGTCCAATGCTGGCACCCGTGTGAAAGGGGCCTTAGTCATAGCCTATGACTAAGACCCTTTCACAAGGGCGTTCCGTTCAGGTCCGCCTGTCCGTTTTTCAGGCGGACCTGAACGGACGCCCCATTCTCCTCTATGGAGCGGCGAATGTCAGCGGTGACATGTCCGCTGACATCTGCCGCTCTCCGATCCGTAATGTCAGACGGATGGAAACCCTATTTTTCTATCCGTCTGCGGATCAGATCGGATGACAATTGACAGACGGTCTGTTGTCATCTGATTTTCCATAGAGGAGAGTGGCGCTCTGACAGATCCGTCTCCGCACAGTTTGTGGAGACGCATCCGTCGGCTTAGCGGAGCGATCCCCGCTGAGCAAAACGGACCCCGCACACGGACACATCTGTGTGAAGGGGCATAAGGCAGGCCATAGATGGTGCAAATTTTTTTCAGTAAATTTTCAAAATTTCCCCATTCACATAGACAGCGCGCTGACAGAGGAATCCCTTCTGCTGAACAATTGTCTGTTCCCAGCGGGGGGGGGGGGGGGGGAGCTGTGTCCACCAGGAGAAGACAATAACTATTGCTAGCAGCTATAACAGCTGCTAGTGAGTGAATCCGGCAGGCTGGTTGTACCAAAGTTGATCGATCGATCAGCTTGGTACATTTAGCCTGCCATACATGGCTCAAATCTTGGCTGAACCGGCTGAGCTACAAACGGTGAATGGTCGGCCTAAGGCTATTTGCCTAAACATGTAAACTTCTTATCTTCACTATTCTGTAGCTAAATAAAGACTTTGATAGGATGTGCAAGTTGCTGGCTTTCCTCATCTATCTGCATTCTGTTTGGGTGTTTGTGGCTCAGATTCCTCACATGTCTAGTCTGAGACCCTGAAGTGAGCGCTGCATCCACCTAGGTGAGTTTGAATGTTTGTTTTTGTTTTTTTCAAAACCTGCACTTCTTTTTTAAGGTTATGGAACTGTTGTGAAAATTAACCACTTGCTGTCCACCCCATAACCGTTTTACAAATACAGGGCGGCAGCTGTGTGCTGGATCGCGTATATATACACGTGATCCAGCATTTCTTGGTAGCGGGCGCGAATGCATGCCGACGCTGGCACGCTCCCCATCAGCATATACAGCAGACTCCATGTCCGCCGGCACTCGCTGATCATTGGGTACACAAGCAGAACCGCAGTCTGCCTACGTAAACAAGGCAGATTGCCATTCTCTCAGTAGGGAAGGCATGGATCTTGTGTTCCTGCAAAGCAGGGACCAGGAGCCATGCCTTCCCCTAGTAAAAGCGTCTCCCCCACTGTAAAAAAACACAGGCTAGGCACACAGTTAACCCTTTGATCGCAACCGATGTTAACCCCTTCCCTGCCAGTGTCATTAGAACAGCGACAATGCATATTTTTAGCACCGATCACTGTATTAGTGTCACTGTCAGTTAGTGTCCGATTTGTCTGTCACAATATTTCAGTCCTGCTATAAGTCGCTGATCGCCGCCATTACTAGTAAAAAAAAAACAAAAATCATAATTCCATAAATATATCCTATAGTTTGTAGAAGAGGAATAGTGCCCCATCATGGGTGTCAGTGAAAGGAATAGTGGGGTTGCGGGGGGGGAGTTGGGGGGCTTGGGGAATAGTTTCTCATCGTGCACATTTAACCCTTTGGTCACCCCCGTTAACCCCTTCCCTGCCAGTGTCATTAGCAGTTACTAGTGAAAAAAAAATATATATATATCACATAGTTTATAGACGCTATACCTTTTGTGAAAACCAATATGCGCTTATTGGGATTTTTCTTAACAAAACTATATGGCAGAATACATATTGGCCAAAATTGATGAAGAAATTCGATTTTTTTAATATTTTTTTTATTGGATATGTTTTATAGAAGAAAGTAAAAAATGTTTTCAAAATTGTCACTTTTTTTTTTTTATAGCGCAAAAAATAAAAAACGCAGAGGTGATCAAATACCGCCAAAAGAAAGCTCTATCCCTGGGAAAATATGACATACGTTTTATTTGGGTACAGTGTCACAAAAAAAAACACATTTTCAAAACACAGACCACAATGCAGGTTGTGCAGAGGAGGATTATCGCAGCCTCGGTAGAAATGAAATGGAAAGGAGAACGCTTACTGCAGTCTCAAATTCACCCCCATCAGTCTCTAGAGGCAGTGACCCGGGCAGTCGCACCGCCACTTGTCAGTCATGATTATTGGGTCTATTTTGGATGAGCTCCCCCCATTCTCGAGCTATGCTGACCCATTGTACCCCAATATAGAGCTAACAGTGAATAGACCAGAGCAATACTATTTCTAAATGGCCATAACATTGCTAATGAAAATGATACCGCTTATAAAACACATACATTTGAAGCAAATATCTTTTATTGACTGACTCCCAAATACAGGCTTTTTTATAAAAAAGATCATCCCCATGCCCATTTTTCTTCCCCCTTCAAGAGGTCTCTGAGCTGTGATCTACTTCAGCAACAAAGGTTGCAGGTTCTTGCATTTTTTGCACCAACATGGCAGTATACATGTGATTAGTATACACCCATAGATTGGTGCCAGGAAAGGAAATTAACTGGTGGGAATTTAATTAAATTTTCCGTTTTCCTGGTGCCAACATGGCAGCATACTAACCACATGTATGCTGCCATGGATTGGTGCCAGGAAAGGAAAATTACTGTAGGGAATACAATTTTCCATTTTCCTTGTGCCAACATGGTAGCATACCAACCACATGTACACTGCCATGGATTGGTGCCAGGAAAGGAAAATTACTATAGCGATTTAATGCAATTTTCCACTTTCATGATGCCAACATGACAGCATACTAACCACATGGACACTGCCATGGATTGGCACCAGGAAAGGAAAGCGACTGTACGTATTAAATACAATTTTCAGTTTGGATATTACTACAAACAGTGATGAGCAGACAGTTACCCCCGCAGTAGCTGACAGCACCATCAATGAGAAACAAAGAACGTTCATTAATATGACCGTTCTAAAAAATTACACGTCTCACCTGAGGTCATGTGATCAGATTCTTCCCGCTTACACTTCTGGGGATATAACCAAGCCCCCTCCTGTACAAAACAAAACACATCAATTCTTTACTCTTATAGAACAGCAGAATGGACAATACAATACAATACAATGGCTACAGAATGGAGAGAGTAATTATGTAAAACTTTTTCACTTAAAGTGATTGTCTTTTTTTTTTTTTTTTAATAACAACCATGTTATACTTACCTCTTCTGTTCAGTTGGTTTTGCACAGAGCAGCCCGGATCCTCCTCTTCTTGGGTCCCTCTTCCTTGCTCCTGGCCCCTCCCTCCTATCGAGCGCCCCCTCAGCCAGCAGCTTTCTATGGGGGCACCCAAGCCGAGTCAGAGCTCCGTGTATCCAGACATGGAGTCCCGGCCTGGCCCAGCCCCTTCTCTCCCGATTGGCCAACCGACTTTGATCGACAGCCGCGGGAGCCAATGGCACTGCCACTGCTGTGCATCAGCCAATCAGGAGGAGTGTCCTGGATGGCTGAGGGGATTGTGGACATCACTGGACAGAGAAGGGGCTCAGGTAAGTGATGGGGGGGGGGGGGGTGGACTGATCACACAGGTTTTTTTTTTTTTAATGCATAGAATGCATGAAGATAAAAAACCTTCTGTCTTTACGACTCCTTTAAATAGAAATATGGCCACAACTTTTTTGGCCCTACTTCTGATATGGATCACAGGAGTCCAGTTTGTCCAGCACTCCTGTGACCTATTTTCAGCCACCAGCAGGCTACAGCCCCCTGTCGGCTGATGTCACAGAGCTAGGCCAAGTTCTGTAAAGATCCAGACAATATGGTCAGGTTACACCCAGAAGCTGGACCGGCAGCTGGCTCAGCCTCTCAGCGAGCCGCTGGGAGACTGAGCCAGCTGCTCCCTCCAGAGCTCCAGTGAGCACTGGAGGGGCAGAGCAGAGAGCCGGTGATAAACAGTCATCGCTCTCTAGAATAGAGGAGAGAAATGAGCGATTAATGGTGTTTGAGTCGCAAGGGGATAGATGCAGCGGATCAATGCTGCAGCCACCTAGGTGAGTATAATTTTTGTTTTTGGAACCCCCATACTTCTCTTTTAAAGGGGAAGTGTGCACGGAAACAGAAATTATATTGTTACCGGTTGATCCTGCCAGTAGTTATTTTTTCATTACCTATAACCCAGCTGACAACTCTGTTTCTTCTGCAGTGAAATCACACAACAGTGCTGTCTCCCTGAGGACAGGGTAGTCTTACGCGAACAAAGTAGTGTAAAATGGACCTAAAGTAATATTAAAATTATTTTTTTTTATTTTTAATAACAAACATGTTATACCCATTTGCTCTGTGCAATGGTTTTGCACAGAGCAGCCCTGATCCTCCTGTTTTGGGGTCCACCGATGATGCTCCTAACTCCTCTTGCCTTCAAAGTATCCCCCTTTACTCATGCGGGACACTCCTGAGCCCCACTGCCTGTGTCCATAGACACAGACAGCTGGGCTTTGCCCCACCCCCACTCCCTTGTCATAGGATTCGACTGACAGCACTGTGTCAGACCTGGGCACAGCGTGAAAACTCCTCTTTGCCTAAATCACAGATCTGTACAAGGAATTGGGGTGGGGGACGGGTGGGTAGCATAAAAGTAACAGCCTAATTTTTCAGGGTTTCAGGCGAAACTTTGCTTCTTTGCCTTCCTTAGCCATTTGCTGTATAGCTATTACACACAATGCAGTTCCAGCCAGCAGTAAATAATCAGACACTTACCCTCAGCTGCTGGGAGTTGACCTGTAAATTGTAACCTTCCGTGTACAAGTACTGCTGCTATAGAAAAAAAAAGAAGCAAAAGAATGGCAAGTCTACATAAGTGAATTACGCAAGTAAGTAATATAAGTTTACACAAGCTGAGGATGTATGATATAAAACTTAAAGCCCAACTCCGGGCAAAAAAAAAAAAGTCTTCCCATGCAGTGGGGCTGTGCCAGCACTCCACAGGTTAATTGCTTGTTTTTGTCTAGGGTGGAGATCTCCAAACTACGGCCCTCCAGCTGTTGCAGAACTACACGTCCCATGAGGCATTGTGAAACGCTGATAATCACAGATGCATGATGGGAATTGTAGTTCCTGAACAACTGGAGGGCCATAGTTTGGAGACCCCTGGTCTAGGGGATTGGAGAACGGAGATCTATTTCCCTAATCTTCGGATCCTCCCCGCACAAGACCCGTTCCATGTGGTTACGCCCTATACCCCCCCCGCAGCCTAGCTGGGGTGGACTGTTCCTGATGTTATCACGCCAACAGACCTGCTCTGGACATGAGGATATCAGAACAGTCCACTGCTGAATTGTGGGGGAGCGCCGTTTGTCAGCGGAGGGTAGGATCAGTCGAGTATAAGCTTTCTTCTGAAAACAAAACAAGCTTTATGTCACACCGTATTTGCACAGCGGTTTTACAAGCGCCTTTTTTTTTTTTTAAAAATCTCTTTTTGAGTTAAAAAATAAATCAATAAAATTAGCCCATTTTTTTCCATATTGTGAAAGATAATGTTACCCCGAGTAAACTGAAATCCAACATGTCATGCTTCAAAATTGTGCCCGCTTGTGGAATGGTGACAAACTTTGGCACTTCCATTGGCGACGTTTAAAATTTTATACTGTTTACCAGTTTTGAGTTACAGAGGAGGTACCTCTTTTTTAACGTATTATAACTTTATTAACGCCCAATGAGGGCAAGGATAGTTCGAAATTGGTACATCACTGATTACAAGGGGTATCTAGCATACATCGTGAAATTCCCAGGTACAGGCTGCTCAAACCGCTTACACCATACAGAACTTAGACACAGAAGGCCAACCTAGCTGAATACATCATCGCTAGCCCGCATCATAACACTCGTCAAGGGTTCGTCCCCCGAGCGGCCTCACCGGTCAGAAGACGAGCCCGAACCATCCAGGAACATTTTCCATTTTTGTAAAACCAGCAACTTACCAACCAAAAAACTAGGAGAAAGAGAGATATAGAGATAATAGAGGAGAAAAGGTCATGGGCTCAAGAGAGCGGCGCCCTCCGAGGACAGAATAAAATGATTCCACAGCCCCCAGGTCTTGGAGTATTTCTCCCTTTGAAGACGTGGGGTGAGGACCAAGTCTTCCATCCTGCTAATATCCTCCACTTTACGCAGCCAATGCGCAACTGTTGGCGAGGTCCGCTTCTTCCAGAAGAGAGGGATGCAGGCTTTAGCGGCGTTCAGTAGGTGACGCAGGACCAATTTTTTGTAGACCCTAATGGGGACATTGGTTACGTGTAGCAAAAAGAAGGCCGGGTCGTCTGGAATGTTATAGTCTGTGAATTCCTGCGTGATCTCCCTGACCGAGGACCAAAAGTGAGTTAGTGATGGGCATGCCCAAAACACGTGAAGTAGTGTTCCTCTGTCTCCCTGACATCTCCAGCAGAGCGCAGGCATGTCCGGGTAGTACTTATGCAAGATATGGGGGGTAAGGTACCATCTATTTAGAAGTTTGTAATTTGTTTCCTAAAGTTTCGTGCAGATGGAGGATTTTAAGGAAAACGTGTTGATGTTTTGGATTTTTGCGGGACTAAAATGTGCGGTTCAGATCTCGTTCCCATTTAGTTAAGGCCGATGAGGGGGGGCGACTGTGTTGGGGTATTTAGAAAGCCAGGGACGTTACCCTATTCAGTGTTCCCTCGTCTAATCAGTAATCCTCCAACGGCGTTAGGGAGCGGCTGTAGCCTTGTGGGTTGGGCAGGGAGTGGAGAAAGGGTCGTAGTTGTAGCGCAGCCCAGAATGGCAGTTTGAGAGAGCAAGTTTCACTCCTTAACAATTGTGGCATTGTCCCCCCAAAGAAAAAAGGGTTTAATCGCAGCAAGATCATATAGGAGTTTTTTACTTTTTTCAAAAAGTGATGCAAATACCAAAACGTTCCTTTCAATTTTTATTGGTAGTGAATTGACATATACATTTTTTTGTAAAAAAGCTCTGCTTGTATAAACATGGGATATGTACATCAACATACATCATAATAATCAGCACAAAGATTCATAACATACTATGCAGCCAAAGGGCTGCGTGTATTCTTCGACGCAGAAGTGGTTAAAAATTAGCTTTTTTTTGCTAGAAAATTATTTACAGCCCCTAAACATAATATAGTTTCTGAAAGCACAGGCCCTGGAGAATAAAATGGTGGCTGCTACAATTTATTTTGCACAATATTTCTCCAGCCCTTTTCAGAGCCCTCTGAATTCCTCCTATATTTAATCTGTCTGCCTTCATGTTGTAAAGAGCTGTGTAAACTGTTGGCGTTATATAAATACTGTATTATAAGAGTAATAATAATACTACTACTACTACACTTAAATAAATTTTAGTGCACACAAATGCAATATAATACCCAATTTGTAGGTAAAATATAAAAGACAAAGGGAGCCTTCAACCAGATGAAACAAAAGTGTGCAAGGATAAATAAATATTTGTGTACAAAAAAAATAAAAAAAATAGAAGCCTAGTTAATAAAATGGAAGAACTAGAACTTCAGAGACACAAGAAGGATTTTGACTTTGTGGGAACATCAGAAACCTGGCTTGACATCTCAAATGCTTGGCCTGTGACTGTCCAGGGGTACAGCTTGTATAGGAGGGACAGAGTAGGTGGGAGAGGGGGAGGGGTGTGCCTGTATGTCTTATGAGTTGCATTTGTATGTATGCTGAGCCTTGTATTTTCCTTCACTAATGAATGTATATTTTGTTTTTTTAGTTTTTAAGTCATTTGTAGTGGAGCTTATGTTGTGTCCTCATATTGTTGTTATATGTATTCCTGGTTTATGGCTTGTAGCCCTCCACATTGTAGTATATAAGACAATCATTAACTATCATCTGACGGGCTCGAGAAAGGGGCAGATAGCCCAGAAACGCGTTGCCCGCTGTTAGATCAGCCCACTTCTGATCTCACTTGTTGTACGGAGTATCTCACTGCAGCCTACACGTGGTATGGCTTTAAATCGATCCCTACCTGTCAGACCAGTACAAGATTCTGATTAACCAGTTAATGACCGACTCACGTACATATACTGCTGCAAAGTGGCAGGATGCTGCAAATCGGCGTCTATAAACGGCGGCTAGCAGGCGGTGCGCTCTCGTGCCCGCCGCACTCTCCAGCAGTATGGCCGCGGGTCGGGCAGACTTTATATCCATCAGCGAGCCGCGATCGCCTGGCACAGAAGAAAAACGGGAACCACCGATGTAAACACGGTGCTTACCTGCTCTGTCAGGCGGCATGTAAAAGATCTACCGATCCCTGTCACTGGGATCAGTTAGATCTCTTATGCCCCTGACAGCCCAGCCCCCTCACAGTTAGAACACGCCTAGGGAACACAGTTAACCCCTAGATCACCTCCTGCAGGTTAACCCCTTCACTGCCAGTGACATTTATACAGTAATCAGTGGATATTTACATTTTTGATCGCTGTATAAATGTCATTGGTCCCAAAAAAAGTGTCAAAAATGTCCGGCACATCCGCTGCAATATCGCAGTCCTGATAAAAATCAGAGATTGCCGCCATTACTAGTAAAAAAAATAAAAATAAAATAATAGTAAAGACGTCATATTAATTCTCATGGTTTGTAAAACACGGCAACTTTTGCGCAAACCAATCAATAAACGCAGATCGTGATTTTTTTTACCACAAATATGAGGAAGAATATAAATCGGGCAAAACTGATGAATAATTTTTTTTTTTTTCAGATATGCATTATAGCAAAAGTAAAAAATATTTTTTTTTTTCAAAATTGGTCGCTCTTTTCTTGTTAATAGCGGTGATCAGAAGTGATGCAGAGGGGATCAAATACCACCAAAAAAAGCTCTATTTATGGGGGGGGGAAAAATGCAAATTTTGTTTGGGGACAACACCGCACGACTGCGCAATTGTCAGTTAAAGCAACGCAGTGCCGAATTGCAACAAGCAGGGATCGGCAAGGTGTCCGCTCCCGGACACCAGTGTCCTCCAGCACTCTCTGTAGTGTCCGCGGCCGGCGCAGACTTGTTTTTTAAACTATCTTTCCCCATAAGCTGTTAGACTCGGCCGGAACACTTGGCACCACCCACTCATCCTCCTGAAGTCTCCTGCAGTGCAGTGCGCGCTGCGGTGTGATCTCAGACTCTGAGGGAGGCGGGGCTGGACCTTTTGAGAGGAGAGAGACCTGTGGAGTGTGGCAAGCAGCGCGGCGCTGAGAGTGGGACTCGGGAGAAGAACAGGAACAGGACAGGAGGAGCGGAGGTGCTGCTGAGCCGTCCTAAGAGACTGTGTGTGACTGTGGAGCAGTGCCAGCCCAGTAAGTAAAAGTCTTCATCACTGGAGTGGACTAGCAGTAGCACTAGCACCTGAGTCCTGACGGGCCTGACCTCAGCAGTGGGACATTCTTTCAAAGGGAGGGACTGGACTGGGTCTGGGGTGGTCTGGACTGCCTGGGAGGACCGGGGCTGGGCCTAGCATTCTGCAATCATCCATCATCATCTGCACCGCACAGGCCTAGGCCCTGCTAGTTGTTGAAGTTGAAGTGATTATGATGAACTCATTCAGGAAAACATGGGCTGCTGGCGTGCTGCATCACTAGACTAGTACAGATTTGCACTTTTGCAGGAGCTGCAGGCCTGTTTGATGCAGTGCCCCCGGATTAAGTCCTTGTGTACCCGACGACGTAGTAGAGCTCACGTTTTCGACGTCCGGACAAACTACGTCACGGTTCGTTTCTTTTACGAAACGACTTTTCAAAAATCCCATCGTAAACGAAACGAACCGTGACGTAGTTTGTCCGGACGTCGAGGACGTTTTCACGTTTAGACATGATCAGATCACTACGTCGTGCGGTCGTCGGGTACAAAAGGACTTACTCAAGTAGTATTAGT
>BLSH010237116.1:14499-35662 GCA_018402905.1 Glandirana rugosa | reverse complement strand
GGCCACCATTAAATGTGCAGGCTCTGCTTCCTGCTCTGTAGTGCACCTAGCCACTATTAAATGTGCAGGCTCTGTTTCTGTAGTGCACCTGGCCACTATTAAATGTGCAGGCTCTGTTTCTTGCTCTGTTGTGCACCTGTCCACCATTAAATATGCAGGCTCTGCTTCCTGCTTTGTAGTGCACTTGGCCAACATTACACGTGCAAGCTCTGCTTCCTGTTCTGTAGTGCATCTGGCCATCATTACATGTACAGGCTCTGCTTCCTGCTCTGTAGTGCACCTGGCCACCATTACATGTACAGGCTCTGCTTCCTGCTCTGTAGTGCACCTGGCCACCATTAAATGTGCAGGCTCTGCTTCCTGCTGTGTAGTGCACCTGGCCACCATTAAATGTGCAGACTCTGCTTCCTGCTCTGTAGTGCACCTGGCCACCATTACATGTACAGGCTCTGCTTCCTGCTGTGTAGTGCACCTGGCCACCATTAAATGTGCAGACTCTGCTTCCTGCTCTGTAGTGCACCTGGCCACCATTACATGTGCAGGCTCTGCTTCCTGCTCTGCAGTGCACCTGCCTACCATTACATATGCAGGCTCTGCTTACTGCTCTGAAGTGTACCTGGCCATCATTAAATATGCAGGTTCTCCTTCTCGCTCTGCTGTGCACCTACTGCTTCCTGCTCTGTAGTGCACCTGGCCACAATGAAATATGCGGGCTCTGCTTCCTGCTCTGTAGAGCACTGGGCCAATATTAAATATGCAGGCTCTGCTTCCTGCTCTGTAATGTACCTGGCCATCATTAAATGTGCAGGCTTTACTTTCTGATCTGTAAGGTACCTGGCCATCATTAACTGTGCAGGCTTTGCTTCCTGCTCTGTAGTGTACCTGGCCACCATGAAATGTGCAGGCTCCACTTCCTGCTCTGTATTGCACCTGGCCACCATTACATGTACAGGCTCTGCTTCCGGCACTGTAGTGCACACTATTAAATGTGCAGGCTCTGCTTCCTGCTCTGTAGTGCACCTGGCCACCATTACATGTGCAGGCTCTGCTTCCTACTCTGTAGTGCACCTGGCCACCATTAAAATGTACAGGCTCTGCTTCCTGGTTTGTATTGTACCTGGCCACCATTACATGTGCAGACTCTGCTTCCTACTCTGTAGTGCACCTGGCCACCATTAAAATGTACAGGCTCTGCTTCCTGGTCTGTATTGTACCTGGCCACCATTACATGTGCAGGCTCCACTTCCTGCTCTGTAGTGTGCCTAGTCGTAATTAAATGTGCAGGCTCTGCTTCCAGTGTAGTGCACCTGGCCACGATTAAATATGCAGGCTCTGCTTCCTGCTCTGTAGAGACCTGGCCACCATTACATGCGCAGGTTCTGCTTCCTGCTCTGTAGTGCACCTGGCCACCATTACATGTGCAGGCTCTGTTTCCTGCTCTGTATTGCATGGCCACCATTACATGTACAGGCTCTGCTTCCCGCTCTGTAGTGCACCTCGCCACGATTAAATATGCAAGCTCTTCTTTCTGCTCTGTAATGCACCTGGCCACGATTAAATATGCAGACTCTGCTTTCTGCTCTGTAGTGTGCCTAGTCGTAATTAAATGTGCAGGCTCTGCTTCCTGCTCTGTAGTGACCTGGCCACCATTATATGTGCAAGTTGTTTCCTACTCTGTATTGCACCTGACCACCATTACATGTACAGGCTCTGCTTCCTGCTTTGTAGTGCACCTGGCCACGATTAAACATGCAGGCTATGCTTCCTGCTCTGTAGTGCACTGGGCCACGATTAAACATGCAGGCTATGTTTCCTGCTGTGTAGTGCACTGGGCCACTATTACATGTGCAGGCTCTGTTTCCTGCTCTATATTGCACCTGGTCACCATTACATGTACAGACTCTGCTCCCTGCTCTGTAGTGCAACTGGCCATGATTAAATATGCAGGCTCTGTAGTGACCTGGCCACAATTAAACATGCAGGCTCTGCTTCCTGCTCTGTAGTGCACTGGGCCACGATTACATGTGCAGGCTCTGTTTCCTGCTCTGTATTGCCCCTGGTCACCATTACATGTACAGGCTCTGCTCCCTGCTCTGTAGTTCACCTGGACACTAGAGCTGCACGATTAATCGTATTAAAATCGCGATCTCGATCTACCCCCCCCCCTGCGATCTCCATCAGGCATTACCGCGATTTTCAGTGCAGTTAATGGGGTCCGACTTGCGGGGCGAATCAGCGCGACTTGACAGTAATAAAAGTGAATGCAAGTTGCCTGAAGGCTTTTCAAGTCGGAGCGACTTGAGTCTCAGGGGAAGTCAGGGGAAGTCTGGGCAGAGAGCCAAGTTTTGAGTCATCATTGATAAAAGACACAAAGTAATTTTACTTCAAAAGCTGTGTGAACTCCCCTTCTATAGTTGTTTGGTTTAACCATTTAAAGACTAAATATTTCCTGACACTTGCTCTTTACAAATAAAAATCCATTATTTTGTCCTAGAAAACAACTTGGAACCCCCAAACATTATATTTTTTTTTTAGCAGAGACCCTAGAGAATAAGATGGTGGTTGTTGCAATATTTTATGTCACATGCTGTTTGCACAGCGGACTTTTAAACGCAATTTTTTTGGAAAATTTACCCTTTCAAAAACCTAAACAGTGCTGTTAGCCCAATTTTTTGTATATTTAATATATTACGCCGCGAGAATCGTGAGAGAATCGTGATCTTTATTCTAAGCAAAAAAATCGTGATTCTCATTTTGGCCAGAATCGCGCAGCTCTACTGGACACAATTAAATATGCAGGTTCTGCTTCCTGCTCTGTAGTGACCTGGCCACCGTTACATGTACAGGCTCTGCTTCCTGCTCTGTAGTGCAACTGGCCATGATTAAATATGCAGGCTCTGTTTCCTGCTCTGTAGTGACCTGGCCACCGTTACATGTACAGGCTCTGCTTCCTGCTCTGTAGTGCAACTGGCCATGATTAAATATGCAGGCTCTGCTTCCTGCTCTGTAGTGACCTGGCCACCATTACATGTGCAGGCTCTGTTTCCTGCCCTGTAGTGACCTGGCCACTATTAAAAGTGCAGACTCTGCTTCCTGCTCTGTAGTGTGCCTAGTCGTAATTAAATGTGCAGGCTCTGCTTCCTGCTCTGTAGTGCACCTGGCCACCATTAAAATGTGCAGGCTCTGCTTCCTGGTTTGTATTGTACCTGGCCACCATTACATGTGCAGGCTCTGCTTCCTACTCTGTAGTGCACCTGGCCACCATTACATGTGCAGGCTCTGTTTCCTGCTCTGTATTGCATGGCCACCATTACATGTACAGGCTCTGCTTCCTGCTCTGTAGTGCACCTCGCCACGATTAAATATGCAGGCTCTGCTTTCGGCTTTGTAATGCACCTGGCCACGATTAAATATGCAGGCTCTGTTTCCTGCTCTGTAGTGACCTGGCCACTATTAAATGTGCAGACTCTACTTCCTGCTCTGTAGTGTGCCTAGTCGTAATTAAATATGCAGGCTCTGCTTCCTGCTCTGTAGTGTACCTGGCCACCATTACATGTGCAGGCTGTTTCCTTCTCTGTATTGCTCCTGGCCACCATTACATGTACAGGCTCTGCATCCTGCTCTGTAGTGCACCTGGCCATGATTAAACATGCAGGCTCTGCTTCCTGCTCTGTAGTGCACTGGGCCACTATTACATGTGCAGGCTCTGTTTCCTGCTCTGTATGGCACCTGGTCACCATTACATGTACAGGCTCTGCTCCCTGCTCTGTAGTTCACCTGGACACGATTAAATATGCAGGTTCTGCTTCCTGCTCTGTAGTGACCTGGCCACCGTTACATGTACAGGCTCTGCTCCCTGCTCTGTAGTGCAACTGGCCATGATTAAATATGCAGGCTCTGTTTCCTGCTCTGTAGTGACCTGGCCACGATTAAACATGCAGGCTCTGCTTCCTGCTCTGTAGTGACCTGGCCACCATTACATGTGCAGGCTCTGTTTCCTGCTCTGTAGTGACCTGGCCACTATTAAAAGTGCAGACTCTGCTTCCTGCTCTGTAGTGTGCCTAGTCGTAATTAAATGTGCAGGCTCTGCTTCCTGCTCTGTAGTGCACCTGGCCACCATTAAAATGTGCAGGCTCTGCTTCCTGATTTGTATTGTACCTGGCCACCATTACATGTGCAGGCTCTGCTTCCTACTCTGTAGTGCACCTGGCCACCATTAAAATGTGCAGGCTCTGCTTCCTGGTCTGTATTGTACCGGGCCACCATTACATGTGCAGGCTCCACTTCCTGCTCTGTAGTGTGCCTAGTCGTAATTAAATGTGCAGGCTCTGCAGTGCACCTGGCCACGATTAAATATGCAGGCTCTGCTTCCTGCTCTGTAGAGACAAGGCCACCATTACATGTGCAGGTTCTGCTTCCTGCTCTGTAGTGCACCTGGCCACCATTACATGTGCAGGCTCTGTTTCCTGCTCTGTATTGCATGGCCACCATTACATGTACAGGCTCTGCTATCTGCTCTGTAGTGCACCTCGCCACGATTAAATATGCAGGCTCTGCTTTCGGCTTTGTATTGCACCTGGTCACTATTACATGTACAGGCTCTGCTCCCTGCTCTGTAGTTCACCTGGACACGATTAAACATGCAGGTTCTGCTTCCTGCTCTGTAGTGACCTGGCCACCGTTACATGTACAGGCTCTGCTCCCTGCTCTGTAGTGCAACTGGCCATGATTAAATATGCAAGCTCTGTTTCCTGCTCTGTAGTGACCTGGGCTGGATTAAACATGCAGGCTCTGCTTCCTGCTCTGTAGTGACCTGGTCACCATTACATGTACAGGCTCTGCTTCCTGCTCTGTAGTGCAACTGGCCATGATTAAATATGCAGGCTCTGTTTCCTGCTCTGTAGTGACCTGGCCACTATTAAATGTGCAGGCTCTGCTTCCTGCTCTGTAGTGTGTCTAGTCGTAACTAAATGTGCAGGCTCTGCTTCCTGGTCTGTAGTTAACCACTTCAGCCCCGGAAGGATTTCACACTTTAGGACCAGAGCACTTTTTGCGATTCGGCACTGCTTCGCTTTAACCGACAATTGTGCAGTCATGCGACGTTGTACCCAATCAAAATGTGCGTCCTTTTTTTTTCCCCACAAATAGAGCTTGCTTTTGGCGGCATTTGATCCCCTCTGCGTCATTTCTGATCACCGCTATTAACAAAAAAAGAGCGACAATTTTGCAAAAAAAAAACAAAACATTTTTTCCTACTTTTTGCTAAAATACAAATCCAAAAAAAAATAAATATAAAAAAACATTTTTTTTATCGGTTTTGGCCGATTTATATTCTCCCTCATATTTTTGGTAAAAAAATTTGGCGCGTTTACGAATGATGAGAATAAATTTCTGGGGTTTTTATTTTTTTTATATTTTACTAGTAATGGCGGCGATCTGCGATTTTTAGCGGTAATGTGGTATTGCGGCGGACATGTCGGACCATTTTGACACTTTTTTGGGACCATTGTCATTTATACAGCGATCAGTGCTATAAAAATGCACTGATTACTGTGTAAATGCCATTGGCAGTGAAGGGGTTAACCTGGAGGGGGTACTATAAGGGGTTAACTGTGTTCCCTCAGTGTGTTCTAACTGTATGGGGGCTGCCCTGGCTGGGGGAGGGGAGTGATCACGGTTTCCATATACAGGAAACCTGTGATCACAGCCCTTCCCCCTCTAACAGAACGGAGATCCATGTTTACTTACACGGACCTCCGTTCTTTCACTGCGGGGGGCATTGCGGGTAGCCAGTGGCGATCGAGTCCTCCCTACCCGCTCCCTGCCCCCCCCGAACACAGTGGGCGCGCGCTCACAATACTAGTTATCGCGGCTGCAATCCTGTGACCGCGTTTCGTGATAATGAGCCACCTTGCCGTCGTCACGCTGCGGCGGGCAGTCGGCAAGTGGTTAAATATGCATACTCTGCTTCCTGCTCTGGAATGCACCTGGCCACCATTAAATGTGCAGGCTGTTTCCTGCTCTGTAGTGCACCTGGCCACCATTAAATGTGCAGGCTCTGCTTCCTGCTATGTAGTGCACCTGGCCACCATTAAATGTGCAGGCTCTGCTTCCTGCTCTGTAGTGCACCTGGCCAACATTACATGTGCAGGCTCTGCTTCCTGCTCTGGAATGCACCTGGCCACCATTACATGTGTGGGCTCTGCTTCCTGCTCTGTAGTGCACCTGTCCACCATTAACTGTGCAGGCTCTGCTTCCTGCTCTGTAGTGCACCTGGCCACCATTAAATGTGCTGGCTCTGCTTCTTGCTCTGTAGTGCACTGGGCCACCATTACAAGTGCAGGCTCTGCTTTCTGCTCTGTAGTGCACCTGGCCACCATTACAGGTACAGGCTCTGCATCCTGCTCTTTAGTGCACCTGGCCACCATTACATGTGTGGGCTCTGCTTCCTGCTCCGTTGTGCACCTGGCCACCATTAACTGTGCAGGCTCTGCTTCCTGCTCTGTAGTGCACCTGGCCACCATTAAATGTGCTGGCTCTGCTTCTTGCTCTGTAGTGCACCGGGCCACCATTACAAGTGCAGGCTCTGCTTTCTGCTCTGTAGTGCACCTGGCCACCATTACATGTACAGGCTCTGCATCCTGCTCTTTAGTGCACCTGGCCACCATTACATGTGTGGGCTCTGCTTCCTGCTCCGTTGTGCACCTGCCCATCATTAAATATGTAGGTTCTGCTTCATGCTCTGTAGTGCACCTAGCCACTATTAAATGTGCAGGCTCTGTTTCTGTAGTGCACCTGGCCACTATTAAATGTGCAGGCTCTGTTTCTTGCTCTGTTGTGCACCTGTCCACCATTAAATATGCAGGCTCTGCTTCCTGCTCTGTAGCGTGCCTAGTCGTAATTAAATGTGCAGGCTCTGCTTCCTGCAGTGTAGTGCACCTGGCCACGATTAAATATGCAGGCTCTGCTTCCTGCTCTGTAGAGACCTGGCCACCATTACATGTACAGGCTCTGCTTCCTGCTCTGTAGTGCACCTGGTCACCATTACATGTACAGGCTCTGCTTCCTGCTCTGTAGTGCACATGGCCACCATTAAATGTGCAGGCTCTGCTTCCTGCTATGTAGTGCACCTGGCCACCATTAAATGTGCAGGCTCTGCTTCCTGCTGTGTAGTGCACCTGGCCACCATTAAATGTGCAGACTCTGCTTCCTGCTCTGTAGTGCACCTGGCCACCATTACATGTGCAGGCTCTGCTTTCTGCTCTGCAGTGCACCTGGCCACCATTACATGTGCAGGCTCTGCTTACTGCTCTGAAGTGTACCTGGCCATCATTAAATATGCAGGTTCTCCTTCTCACTCTGCAGTGCAGCTGGCCACAATGAAATATGCAGGCTCTGCTTCCTGCTCTGTAGAGCACTGGGCCAATATTAAATATGCAAGCTCTGCTTCCTGCTCTGTAATGTACCTGGCCATCATTAAATGTGCAGGCTTTACTTTCTGATCTGTAAGGTACCTGGTCATCATTAACTGTGCAGGCTTTGCTTCCTGCTCTGTAGTGTACCTGGCCACCATGAAATGTGCAGGCTCCACTTCCTGCTCTGTATTGCACCTGGCCACCATTACATGTTCAGGCTCTGCTTCCGGCACTGTAGTGCACCGGGACACTATTAAATGTGCAGGCTCTGCTTCCTGCTCTGTAGTGCACCTGGCCACCATTACATGCGCAGGCTCTGTTTCCTTCTATGTATTGCACCTGGCCACCATTACATGTGCAGGCTCTGCTTCCTGCTCTGTAGTGCACCTGGCCACCATTAAATGTGCAGGCTCTGCTTCCTACTCTGTAGTGCACCTGGCCACCATTAAAATGTACAGGCTCTGCTTCCTGGTTTGTATTGTACCTGGCCACCATTACATGTGCAGGCTCTGCTTCCTGCTCTGTAGTGCACCTGGCCACCATTACATGTGCAGACTCTGCTTCCTACTCTGTAGTGCACCTGGCCACCCTTAAAATGTGCAGGCTCTGCTTCCTGGTCTGTATTGTACCTGGCCACCATTACATGTGCAGGCTCCACTTCCTGCTCTGTAGTGTGCCTAGTCGTAATTAAATGTGCAGGCTCTGCTTCCTGCAGTGTAGTGCACCTGGCCACGATTAAATATGCAGGCTCTGCTTCCTGCTCTGTAGAGACCTGGCCACCATTACATGCGCAGGTTCTGCTTCCTGCTCTGTAGTGCACCTGGCCACCATTACATGTGCAGGCTCTGTTTCCTGCTCTGTATTGCATGGCCACCATTACATGTACAGGCTCTGCTTCCTGCTCTGTAGTGCACCTCGCCATGATTAAATATGCAAGCCCTTCTTTCTGCTCTGTAATGCACCTGGCCACGATTAAATATGCAGACTCTGCTTTCTGCTCTGTAGTGTGCCTAGTCGTTATTAAATGTGCAGGCTCTGCTTCCTGCTCTGTATTGCACCTGACCACCATTACATGTACAGGCTCTGCTTCCTGCTCTGTAGTGCACCTGGCCACGATTAAACATGCAGGCTATGCTTCCTGCTCTGTAGTGCACTGGGCCACTATTACATATGCAGGCTCTGTTTCCTGCTCTATATTGCACCTGGTCACCATTACATGTACAGACTCTGCTCCCTGCTCTGTAGTGCAACTGGCCATGATTAAATATGCAGGCTCTGTTTCCTGCTCTGTAGTGACCTGACCACGATTAAACATGCAGGCTCTGCTTCCTGCTCTGTAGTGCACTGGGCCACGATTACATGTGCAGGCTCTGTTTCCTGCTCTGTATTGCCCCTGGTCACCATTACATGTACAGGCTCTGCTCCCTGCTCTGTAGTTCACCTGGACACGATTAAATATGCAGGTTCTGCTTCCTGCTCTGTAGTGACCTGGCCACCGTTACATGTACAGGCTCTGCTCCCTGCTCTGTAGTGCAACTGGCCTTGATTAAATATGCAGGCTCTGTTTCCTGCTCTGTAGTGACCTGGCCACCATTACATGTGCAGGCTCTGTTTCCTGCTCTGTAGTGACCTGGCCACTATTAAAAGTGCAGACTCTGCTTCCTGCTCTGTAGTGCACCTGGCCACCATTAAAATGTGCAGGCTCTGCTTCCTGGTTTGTATTGTACCTGGCCACCATTACATGTGCAGGCTCTGCTTCCTACTCTGTAGTGCACCTGGTCACCATTAAAATGTGCAGGCTCTGCTTCCTGTTCTGTATTGTACCTGGCCACCATTACATTTGCAGGCTCCACTTCCTGCTCTGTAGTGTGCCTAGTCGTAATTAAATGTGCAGGCTCTGCAGTGCACCTGGCCACCATTACATGTGCAGGTTCTGCTTCCTGCTCTGTAGTGCACCTGGCCACCATTACATGTGCAGGCTCTGTTTCCTGCTCTGTATTGCATGGCCACCATTACATGTACAGGCTCTGCTTCCTGCTCTGTAGTGCACCTCGCCACGATTAAATATGCAAGCCCTTCTTTCTGCTCTGTAATGCCCCTGGCCACGATTAAATATGCAGGCTCTGCTTTCAGCTTTGTAATGCACCTGGCCACGATTAAATATGCAGGCTCTGCTTTCGGCTTTGTAATGCACCTGGCCACGATTAAATATGCAGGCTCTGTTTCCTGCTCTGTAGTGACCTGGCCACTATTAAATGTGCAGACTCTGCTTCCTGCTCTGTAGTGTGCCTAGTCGTTATTAAATATGCAGGCTCTGCTTCCTGCTCTGTAGTGCACCTGGCCACCATTACACGTGCAGGCTGTTTCCTTCTCTGTATTGCTCCTGGCAACCATTACATGTACAGGCTCTGCATCCTGCTCTGTAGTGCACCTGGCCATGATTAAACATGCAGGCTCTGCTTCCTGCTCTATAGTGCACTGGGCCACTATTACATGCGCAGGCTCTGCTTCCTGCTCCACCCCCTTTATTGCACATCTTCTTGAGCCCATTTGGTCTCATGCTCAGGAAAAGCTGTGTTCATAGATATACACATTCTAATGGGAATGCTAGGTGCCTGGCTGTCACGCTAATCCTCTGGCTTCAATATTCGGAGGTGAATTGTCTGCAGACCAAGAGAAGTCAGGACCCCTGAAATGTATTCTGCTTCTTTACAGATTCAAACTGGTGTAGCTGGGGATTAGTGTGACAGCCAGGCAGCTAGCATTTCCCAGGTTTCTTACTCTACAGAGACAGATATCCATAGAGCCCCTAATGGGGAGGCTTTGGTTTATTTGGCTGTGATTAAATAATGGAAATATGGTACAGCAAACACATGAGGAATCACTTTAAAGGGGGGGGGGGCTCCAGTGACAACCAGGAATATGGACTTCCTGAAGGCTCTCCTTTAAAAATGTTGGCACCGGCACCCAGCATTCCTCCAACATCCATATAAAACGACGAGAAGAGGACAGACATAACGTAAAATCCCATCCCCCACCTCCATACCTCTGTAGCCTGGCAGCAGAACGTATCACAGAGTGATTGATTGTACCGCACCGAATCCCGCCCCGAGCCAAGCGCCGTGCAGGAGCATCATGGGAATTGTAGTCCGCCTCCACCGTAAACTAGGGGCTTCCCGCCATGTGAGAACTACAATACCCACAATCCTCTTAGCCGCTCCGTCAGCGTCTGACTGATTAAAAAGTAAACAAACACAGCTGTCCCCAGCACAGACCACAACCTGTGTTCTGCGTGCGACCTGAAGGGGGCGGCGGCCATGTTTATGAAGACTGCTCAGACGGAGGAGGCGGCCATCTTTTTGTAGACCAAAAGGGCAATTGAAAGTTCTAATAGAAAAACAAAGCTGGTTGTAGCTACTTTAAAGTTAATTTTTTTTTTCAAGTTCACTATTAATTTTTGTAGGTCATAAATGAATTTAGACAAGAAAACGGACACTTAGCAATTGTGAAAGAAAACCCGAAGTGGTCACGAGGACAGGAAGAGAAGTGAAATCTTCCAATGGGGACACTAGTTCTTCCAATGTTCTGGTTTCCTTACATTGGAATCATTTTCTCTCACTTCCTGTTTCAGCTATGGGACAGGAAGTGAAAGGAAATCCACCCAATGCAACACAGAATGCAAAATAAATGCCTTCAGTTCAACTATAGATATATTGTGGCTCAGTCACCACGCCTTAGATATGGCGGCTGCATTGGTTCTCTTGTTTTCAGCCATAAAACACTATACTAAACCCACATATCTCTCTTTCCCCGCTATCTTCTGTAGGCTACATATGATAAAAAGGGGGAGGTTTTGTAGTCTAAATCAGGAAAGTGGGCTAAGGTGACACCGCAGCTCCTCCATAGAGTGCATGTTGTCACCCTGGGACAGGAAGCATGTTAAAGGATAGTTCACCTTTACCAAAAGCCACCTGTAGACAGTGGCCCCCTTGGGGTGGCTGATAGTTGTGGTTCACCTGACGCCCCCTGCCCTCAGTCACACACTTTTCCTCTCATCCAGAGTCACGGATCAGGCCGGTACTTTGTGTTTTTCTTTGTTGTTTTATTAGGGGATAAACTTGGACGGGGAAAGGATTGCTGTGGGATGCCCAGCAGATTGGTAAACAGGAGCGTTCTATATACAGCGGCTGTATATACACTCCTCTTCCTCCAGCACTGACGCTTGCTGACTATTCCTCTACTAACTTCTCTCCTGCACACTGCTTGTTGTTCCAGGCACAAAGGGCAATTTATCAGGCCTCCATGACACCTCTTCCTCCACCACAGCTAGCACATGGTGAGGCCTGCTCTACTGCTAGCAGGACCTCCAGACCACCCATTACAAGCAAGGGCCATGGGCTCCCAGTTGTGAAGCCTTCGTGGGGTAACAAAGTACGTTGGTGCTAGCTGGGCATGGATGAACTACTACTCCCAGCCCATCCTTCTTCCAGGCACTCCAGCCTGTCTTGCTGTCCAGTGATACTCCTTTCGCTGACTGGCTCCTCCACCCTCCACAGACTGTCCAGTATCTCCTCCCAGCCTGCTCCAGCCTTCTCATCCAGCTCCCAGGGTCTGTCACTCACTGACACCGGTGGATCCTTTAACCACTTGCCGATCGCCGATCGGCATCTGACGGCGGCAAAGTGGCTCTGTAAGGCGAAACGCCGTCATACGACGGCAGCCGCCAGATCGCGCACAGTGAGCGCGCGCGTGCCGCCGGAGGCGCGCCCGCGCGCTCACTGTGTCCGGGGAGGGCCAGGGTGCGGGTGCGGCGGCTTCGATTGCCGCCGGCCACCCGCGATCCCCCCCGGAGTGAAGGAGCGGAGGTCCGTGTAAGTAAACACGGACTTCCACTCTGTGTGAGGGGGAAGGGCTGTGATCACAGCCTTCCTGTACGTGAAGGCTGTGACCACTTCCCTTCCCCAGATAGTGCAGTCCCCCTACAGTTAGAACACGCCCAGGGAACATAGTTAACCCTTAGAGCGCCCCCTGCAGGTTAACCCCTTCACTGCCAATGGCATTTACACAGTAATCAGTGCATTTTTATAGCACTGATCGCTGTATAAATGCCAATGGTCCCAAAAAAGTGTCAAAATGTTCCGACATGTCCGCTGAAATATCGCAGTACCGCTAAAAATCGCAGATCGCCGCCATTATTAGTAAAAAAGAAAAAACCCAAAAATTAATTCTCATCATCCGTAAACGCAACCACTTTTGCGCAAACCAATCAATAAACGCCGATTGCGATTTTTTTTATCGCAAATATGATGAAGAATATAAATCGGCCAAAAACGGTGAAAAAAAATGTTTTTTTATATTTTTTTTTTTGGATTTGTATTTTAGCAAAAAGTAAGAAATTTGTTTTTTTTTTGCAAAATTGTCGCTCTTCTTTTGTTTATAGCGGCGATCAGAAATGACGCAGCAGTGATCAAATACCACCAAATGAAAGCGCTGTTTGTGGGAAAAAAAGGACGCAAATTTCGTTTGGGTACAACGTCACACGACCGCGCAATTGTCAGTTAAAGCGATGCAGCGCCGAATCGCAAAAAGGGCTCCGGTCCTAAAGCTGGAAATCCTTCCGGTCCTTAAGTGGTTAAAGAGTCTTTAAAATTAAGTCTCTATGCTGTTCTCTTGCTCCCTTGTTGTCCTTGTACTCCAGGAACCGACTCTACTCCTGGCTGCACCCAAGCCTCCAGGTAGGGTTGTCACCTGTCCAGGATTCACCTGGACAGTCCGGGTTTTAGTCCACCTGAATCCCAGACACATTATTCAGACAGGAATGTGGCTCGGAACAGGGCTTGACAGGAGGTTGAGGGGGTACTATGTTTGCCACAATACTATTCTCTTTGGAGTGCCCTAAGGTGTCCCAAGTCTCAACTAAAAAATAAAATAAAAAAATTACTGAGTGCCACTAAAGTGTTCGGGTTTGGCTTGAAGGAAAGGTGGCAACCCTTCCTCCAGGCCTCAAGGTTACCCCTCGCCCTGTCAGGTGAGGCCTCCACAGCACCTCTGCTACATTCTCCACTCTTCCACCGAACACTCTCCTCCCTTGACTGGGCTGTCCCAGGTTAATTTATGGAGGCCTGCCCCCTGCCAATTCAGATTGGGGATTGGTCAGGGCTCCTTAGAACACCCAGATGATTACACCTCCCCTCCAGCCTTTCTCTTCAGAATCTTCCAGCACCTTCTGGAAAGAAGTAAACAAACCCATTGGCTATAGCGCAAATGACAGCTACAGCACGGTCATCCAGTTTATTAACGTCTTCCCAGAACTGCACCCACTGTGGCGCGCACCCGGCACACTCTGTAATTGCTGTGTCCTTCAAACACAGGCGGCTTGTCACCTATCAAACTCTGCAGCCTGAGTTAAAAATGCCACGGCAGCAACATGTGTACAGCTTTGTTAGGCTGTAATGTTAGCATTCAGGTGGGTAACAAACCACGGCTCAGCCACCTATTTTTACACCCCCCTGGCCACCTGTGTGAAAATGCCCTTGAGCCACCCAATTGCTTCTATATGCCAGGAATGCCCCCTACAAGTGTCCCAGGCTCACCTGGGGTCTTTAGAAGCTGAAGACACCCAAATGTACTTTTGCGGCACCAACATGGCAGCATGCATGTAGTATTACACTGCCATGGATTGACGCCAGAATAGTAAAGTTACAGTATTCAATACAATGTTCTGTTTTTAGGAAGGGACACAAGAAACTTCCATTTCTCCTTCTACACAGTGATGGATGAACATGGAAGCGCTCAGCTGTGAGCAGTCCTGGGTGCAGCGCTGTCAGATGCGGCCAGCAAAACATCTGATGGAGTATAGTCTGTTCTTAGTTGGCTTGAATGGAGTGCAGAAGAGGCCCTAATGCCTCCATAAAGAGGAGCTGTCACCAAAAACCTCTAAAGCCTCGCACACACAATGCGACGGTCGTATGACCGGACGGCCAAAATCCTATGTCGGCTGTTGTGTCTCGCATACTGACGTGCACTAAGCGATCGTACGACCAAGCCCAACGTAGTGACGTGCTGCAAGCGTATAAAGAGGAAGTTCAGGTGAATGTGATTTGTGAATTAGGAACGTAGGTTTACACAGACGGACACTTCTGAGCATGCGTGTTTTGCACAGTACAACTTGTTGGACCAACTTCTCTGTACACACGATACAACGGTCGTACGGCCGCTTGTTGTACAATCAAAGTTTTCTAGTCTGCTCATCCAACTTCGGTTGTACGACCGTCGCACGTACTAACGGCCGGATGATCGTACAAAAAGCGATTGTACGACCGTTTCCATAAGACCGTCACACCGTGTTTAGTCCCAAGTGATGGTAGTAATGTAAAAAAAAAAAAATTATTATTGTTTGGGTTCTTCTGATTTCAGAAAACAACCTGGGGGCAAATCAAGAAAGGATCTGCGACACTTCTCTGATGTTATAGCCGTATTTGAAAGTCCTGCGCCAAACTCATGAAATCTGTGCGTCAGTTTTCGCGATATTTCTGACGCGTCCATCAAATTCAGGTCGTTTCTCTGTGCTAGCACAGTGGCTAAGCTGTCACACAGGGGCCTATACACACGCCGCACGTCACCTTCTAGGACTGGGCTCTCACATCAGTGGAGCGCAGATCGGCTTAGGAAGGAAGGAGGTCTGACCTTCCTCAAATAGCAGCCATAATCTGCCCGATCTGTATGCCAGCTGGAACAGCTACATTTTTATTGTTTTTTAATGGATTTTTTGCACTCTTTTTGAAACAAATGAATAAAGATATTTTTTACGGAATCACACTATTTGGAATCCCTTACTTTTCCCATTATATGGAGTCCTGCTGAGGTACCCCTGGCTGGTGGAGGATCGGTGTTTACAAGTAAACAACACGAGGCTGGACCCTACACTGCACCAAGACCCCATTTACCACATGCGTGCTACCCCTGAAGGGGTGTGGAGATCTGGTAAGTGGGGACCCAAGAGGGGGAGCACGTGTGATATCACAAAATATACAGAAGAAGCACTGAAGTCACCTTTATAAGAATTTCCTTTATTTTTCTTACTGCGGATCTACACCACCTGTTTGCTGCCACTTCATCTTTATTTATTTATTTATTTTTTTTAGTTTTTTTTACGTATACAATAATTTTTTTCTTAAATTGTTGCAATTTGTATGGACATTCACTCAGGTTATTTTATGGATTGGGTTCTTGCATAATTTACTCCATTCCTTTTTTCACTGTGGATTGTTATTTTTTTCACTAACTGTTTTATTGTCACCTTAGCTGGTTTTTTTATATACTCCTTTTTTATGGGCATTTATCTTGGACATCCTATGTACTGAGCCTACGTATAACATTTTTCCTTTTTGACCACTGAGTGCTTTTCTTTCAACACCTATTTGCTGCTACTTCATTTTTAACATTTTTTTTAATATATATATTTTTAATATTTTTTACATCCCCTTTTTTTTCGCAAAATACTTGGACTATTGCCTTTTGTCAAGATTTTTCAAATTGTGGACCTTTATGAACTTGTTTTTACAATTAATGGGCATTAGACATTTTATGATTACTATTTATACATATATATAAGATTGGTGTTTTTTATATATCTTTCACTTCTGAATAAGGTTACAAGATAGTGCCATTCCTTCTTAGTTTATTAAGCTGTCTCAATCGATGCGATCGCTGTGACAGCCAATCACAGTGGTCACATGAACGGAAAGCCCGTTTCTGCCTCCCGGTATTCCGGTCCTTTAGCCCTTGCTACATCGGTCCTACATGTCATTTGACAAATCGCATGACCAGTCGCACTCTATTGTCGGCAATGGGACTTTTCAAATTGGTGCGCCGTCGACTTTGGGGTGCCGCACTTATTTGCAGAAAAGGTTCCTGCGCTACTTTTTGCGATTTCAGGTGCGACTTGCATAGATATCTGTGCAAGAAGACACACAGATGTCAATCAAGAGGTAAGAATTGCCTGCAAGAAAAGGGGAGATAAATAAACCCTCTTCCATGTTAGCATTAGGCTAGGTTCACATTTATGTGGGTGGGGAATGCATTCTTTGCCCACAGAAAAAATGCACTGCTCTCTTGCAGATACGCGGAGGTGCCATCAAAGTGTTGGACCCCATACACACTATGAGATTTTCTGCAGATTTTTGTCTTCAGATTTACCAAAACCATATAATATGGGGTCAAACCTTAAAGCTGGATACACATGATACAATTATCTGTAGATTTTTTCCTTTAGATTTAACAAAACCATATAATATGAGGTCAAACCTTAAAGTGGTTGTCAACTTGTGACAACCCCTTTAACCTTAAGGCTAGAATAAGGATTACCTGTAGGTGCCCTGCATATCTCCTAAACTTGTACAGTTCAGGAGATATGCAGTGTGGAAGCTGTGCCGATGTCATGTCAGCACATGCGCAGTGAAGGAATGGCCTGGGTGCCGTTCCTCCACTGCGACCGTGCCGTGACTGGCGGCTCCCGCGCGCATGGGCGGGAGTGATATCACGTGACTCTGGCCAGTCACAGCGCTGGAGTCACGGCCCCGGAAGGAAGAGGGGCAGAAGATGGATGCGGTCAGGAGAGGGGACAGCGCTGGACACCGCAGGCTTCGTTTGCAGGTAAGTGGCACATAATGGGCTACTATGTGATGCATAGTAGCCCATTCTGTTTCTACTTTACAGGGGGACATAGAGGAAGCAAAACCCCATCTGGGTTTACTTCCTCTTTAAGACTCCTTTCACACTGAGGCGCTTTATAGACGCTATTTAGCTAAAAATATCACCTGTAAATTGCCTCCAAAATCCCCCCCAATGTGAAAGCCCTGAGTGCGCTCACACTGGGGCGGTGCGCTTGCAGGATGTTACAAAAAGTCCTGCAAGCAGCATGTTTGGGACGGTGCAGTGAGTGGTGTCTCCTCCACCGCCCCAACCATTGAAAACAAAGGGCAGCGCTGCCGAAGTGACTGCACACCGCCTCAGAAATGCGGCGCTGCGCCACTTTTAACCTCTTGTGGGGGGTTAAAAGCTCTTCGCTCCCACCTGCATAGCGGTGCTATGGCTGCGTTTCTGTGTGTAGAACAGCACATTCCAATGAAAGAGCTGCCTACATGCAGACCGCAGTGCGCAATAGTGCGAATAGCGCCTAAACTGTGACGCAGACAAAATTCTGTCCAAGCCAATCCGCAACAGATCCATTATATATACCCTGTGCCATTTGCAGCATGGACAGCAGACAATACAGGGATAACGTTTCATATGTCTGCTGTCATCTACAGTAACCAATAAGTACTGCAGCTGATCTGGCTGTCTCAATAAAGTTGGTGTTGTTCCATGGATGTGAGCCTCATGGTGTCAGGAAGTGAGTTCTCTAGTGGTGATCTCCTCCTTTTGCTGGGCACAGACATCTCCACAGCCATCCAGCTTCCTGCAATGTGCATGGCTCATCCCTGACTGTAAGCACAGGCATGCCTGCCTCTGCAATATATATACTGGGCAGGGCCGTCTTTACCACAGGGCAAAATGGGCAGCTGCCCAGGGCCCTGTCATTGTTAGGGGCCCAAAGCAGAGCTGCCCCTTATGCCTGTGCGCTGCCCGTAAATGTCCAAAATTAGACCTTCATGTATGCTGCGGACGGACCACTCCAGTCACCACCCACGTCATCCAGCCCCATCCAGCCAGTCAGTGTGTCTCATACACTTACAGTAGCACCGGACGGGCACCGCCAATCGCATCCGCGGATTCTTGAGCGGGCGGGCGGGGCCTTGAGCTCCACTGATGCTCTGACCCCGCCCATTGCTTTGCGTGCGTGCTGCCTGGGTGAAGACCACCGCCGCGGCACCGCGTAGAGAGAAGAACATAGCCGAGCCGCCGGGGTCACAGACGGTCTCGTCGCGGTCAGTCACTGCACTACCAGAGAGGAGTGTGTACTGGCCTGCCTAACGTTCACACACAGGCAGACTGAGGCAGAAGTGTGGACAGTGGGCTGGAGGACGATTGTACCTGGCGCCCATCAGAGCTGAGCTGGCCAGGAAGAGGAGAGGACCAGCCGAGACCACCAGGTAGGTAGGTCTTTCTCCTCCCCTGGCTGGCTCCCTAGTCCCACTCGGCACTCCTAATGATCACAGATCACCCCACGATAACTATATATTTGTTTTAGGTTTTTAAAACTTTTCACCTTCACCTGACTGGCTGACCTGTGTCCCTGACAGTGCACGCAGCATGGCAGCATGGGCCAGGCCACCAGACCACACCATGGCCTGGCCCATGCTGCGTGCACTGTCAGGGACACAGGTCAGCCGGTCAGGTGAAGGTGAAAAGTGCATGCATGCTGGCCTCGTTTACGTATGTTACATGATGTACACATGATGTATGCATGTTTGCACAGGCACACAGCAGCCCATTCATGTGAATGGGCTGCAATGCCTGCGCTTCCCGCTGAATAAAGATGCATGCTGCATTTTAAAAATGCAGTGGCCAGGTGGCCTTTAAAACCATGTAGTTTCGCACACAGTTTCCAGATGTTTGCAGAACAGTGATATCATATCACTGTTCTGCAAACATCTGCAAACTGTGTGTGAAACTATAGCAAAGCGAAACCATATCCCTGTTCTTCTCTATGCTGTAGTTTCACACACAGTTTCCAGATGTTTGCAGAACAGTGATATGGGTTCTCCCGGTTTTTGTTAAAGTGTTACACACAGTTTCCAGATGTTTGCAGAACAGTAGTTCAGTTAGTCCCGGTTTTATTTAAAGTGACACACACAGTTTCCAGATGTTTGCAGAACAGTAGTTCAGTTAGTCCCGGTTTTATTTAAAGTGATACATACAGTTTCCAGATGTTTGCAGAACAGTAGTTCAGTTAGTCCCGGTTTTATTTAAAGTGACACAGTTTCCAGATGTTTGCAGAACAGTGATATGGGTTCTCCCGGCTTATTTATACTTTTTTGACACAGTTTGAAGATGATTTTAGAACAGTGATATGGCTTCTACTGTTAATTAATACTTTTCAGACCCAGTTTGAAGGTGGTCCACATCCACCTCCATTTTTGCTTTTTTATGTTTTTATTTTTAAAAAAATGCTTTTAGTTATTTCCCTGTCCCCATTTCATTGTAGGACACTTGTCCCACCTTTACCCCCATTCCCTTCCTTTTGCAGAGCTCTAGGACTTTCCAGGACTATTTTACAGCCATTTTTGTGCCTAAAAGTTCGGGTCCCCATTGATTTCAATGGGGTTCGGGGTCCGGGACAAAGTTCGGGTTCTGTCCAGACCCGAACCCGGACTTCGTCCCGAAGTTCGGCCGAACCAGCAGAACCCGGACTTCTAGAAGTTCGCTCAACTCTAATGATCACCTCTGCGGTTTTTATTTTTTGCACAACAAAAAAAAGCGACAATTTTGGATAAAAAACTATATTTTTTACTTTTTGCTATAATACATATCCAAAAATATATATATAAAAAAACTAATTTCTTCCTCAGTTTAAGCAGATATGTATTCTTCTACATATTTTTGGAAAAAAAAATCGCAATGGGCGTATATTGATTGGGTTGCGCAAAAGTTATTGCGTCTACAACCTATGGGAATAGATTTATAGCATGTTTATTTATTTTACTAGTAATGGCGGTGATCTGCGATTTTTATCGGGACTGCGATATTGCCACAGACAGATCGGACACTTTTAACACTTTTTTTTGGGACCAATGACATTTATACAGCGTTTAGAGCTTTAAATAGCAACTGATTACTGTATAAATGTCATTGGCAGGGAAGGGGTTAAACTGTAGGAGGTGATCAAGGGGTTAACTGTCTTCCCTCACTGTGTTCTAACTGTGTGGGGGCTGGGCTGGCCAGGGCGTGACAGATCTAACTGTTCCCGATTACTGGGAACAGTAGATCTGTCATAAGTCCCCTGACAAGACAGGGATCTGCCGTGTTTACACTGGCAGATCACCGTTCTGCCTCTGTAACAGGCGACCTCGGGTCGCCGGCGGACATCGAGTCCGTCCAACCCCCAGGCATGCTCACGGAGCTCGCAGCGGGCACGCTCACAAGCCGCATGCTCGCCCGCAAAACGGGCATGTGCGGCCGACGTTCAATGACGGTGCTTTGCACAGCCAAGCCAAGCTGCCGCACTACCACTGCAGTGGCTGGTTGGCAATTGGTTAACAATGTTAACCCAAAGTGACAAAGGGGGGTAGTAGGTGTTTTCTAAAAGGTGGGGCAACGCATATAACGTGACTTGTTGCAGCCAATCGGTTACTGACCACAGAACCAGATGACATCCAGCTGGTGATCAGTGATATATGAGAGAGAGATCACCCGACAAAGCACTAATACCCTAACCTGGCATTGGCGGTTCAGTCCCCTTTCCCTCTGCCCCTAACTACCAGAGCAGAGAGAGTTGGACAGGACAAGGCCCACTAGAGAGAGAGTATATAGTGACTAGTGGTCGACCTACAGTAGACCAAGACACCAGTCATTGGCTAACCGACGTTGTTCAGTGCAATATACGCAACGGGGTGGAAAATCTTTTGTGGATGATGGGGGGAAACAGTGAAACCCAATTGTAACAATTGGTTAACGGTTGGTCGGTGACGTCACCATCACGCCGTCGAACCGAACCGACACGTTTCGTGGCAGTAACTTGCAGCCGGCGTGTACGGGCAAAACGCCCGCTCGTACGCCGAACACTCGCACGGGCGACGCTCGAGGCA